>CAJNIZ010005869.1:60881-98464 GCA_905231905.1 Symbiodinium pilosum | reverse complement strand
CACAATTGGGACCAAATTTTGGCGTAGTTGGGACCAGGAAGGGGTCCAACAACCTTTTAGGCAAAACACATCGACAAACCATGCAACATGCACAATTTATAGGGTCTGGCCTGGGCAATGCATGCAGAGCCTTGCGCTTGCGTGCCATGCTGTGCAGCTGCTACCAACATGGGTTTTCACGGCCACAAACACTGCCCACAGCACGTATTTTGAGCGTCTTGTTGGGTTTACAACGCGTGTTAAGGTGCCAGCAGCCCATAAGAGCCAGCACCCCAAACCCCATAGGGGGGAAGGCTTCAAAAACGCGTCCAAAAATCACCTCAGTTTTGACACCCAAAAACATGGTTCCAGGGCTTCCAAAGGCAGGGTCGGCTCACCCTCATAAAGCATAACTTTGGCCAGGGCTAAGAGTGCCTCCGCACTGGACCATGACGGCCAGGCCAGATTCTAAGAGCCTCCAGCTCAAGCTCCTGGTAAGACAAGCCGGAACGTGGTAGCAGAAGTCACAAGTCAGATGGGAAGCAGTTTCGCGCCAGCGCCCCCGCTGTTGCAGCACCGGCGGCTTGCTTACATTAATTAGAGATGTTTCTTCAAATCTGCAAAAGCAGTCGTGTCGCCTACGGTTTGTGGGGCTGGGCCATGCGACAACCGCAAGCGCCGGGAGTTCACGGCAGGCTGCCGGGACTTTGCAGGACCGTGGGCGGTTGGGTGTCTGCTTCGTGGGTGCGCGGAACATCTCGTACTTTTGCCGAAAGGAAGGAGGAGGTGCGTTTTCCTAGGAGCTGCAGCGAGGCGAGGCTGGGGTTTCTATGAATCGTGGGGCCTCGGGGCCAGGCTGGATGGCCTGGACGTCGGCTGAGCTGACTGCTTCCGATGTGGGCTCCCCGGTACCCCACCAACAAAACCGGGATCTGCTGGGCTCTGCTTGAATCTCAGACTTGTGGACCTCTTGTGGGCTCCTGCTGCACCTGTCTGGTTTTGAGGAGCATGCGGGGTACCCTGTGTGCGCTCAAGGTTTGGTATGAGTGAATGGGAAGGGTCGGGAGGCACAAAACAGCATCAACTATGCGGCTACGCTCCCACCCGATAGGAATGAGCGTTGTACGAATCTTGTCCAGGTAGATGCAAGTCAGCCAAGTCACGTGTCGACAATCCAAAGCAATGCGATCTCATGTAAATGGAATTTCTCCACTTTACAGCGAGCATATTTCATTACATACAGGTTTCCATTGCCTTAAATATCCAAATGATATATCGTAGTTCATGCTGGTGTGGGTCTTAGCCACACGATTTGATTCGTAGGATGGGCCGGTCGGAATATCGAGGGGTACTAACAGAATGACCATTGTTTCCTGTGATCTGTATTCTTGTGTGGGGAAAGCCTGCATTATTTGTTAAGGGCCCCTGAACGATTTTGTGATCCCGTAAGTTCAAACATAGTGGTTGCTTTGCTCGTCAAACGCTGTGCATGCAATCTGCCTCAGTTCTGGAAGGAATTCAGTTCAATTACTTGCCCAATGGTTCTTTTAACCATGACCTAGGAATTTTTCCACATCTGATGACACTGGCTATCGTCCAGCTTTGTAACGGCCATGCCCCCTACTTTCGTTAAGGGGATACCAGTACAGTTTTATTTGGCGCCCCGACGATGACTTGGAAACTCTGATGGTCCGTTGAGGTGCCTTCAGGCGACCCAATGCAGCTGGTTTTTCAGACGCCCGAGGATTCAAGATAGGTGTACGTGTGAAGACGGGTCGTGCTGGACATGATTGTTGTGTCTGTTTAGTCAGGGTCCGAGGTGTATAGCACAGGCATGCATAAGCTGCAGGAGAGGAAGTTCCGACGAATGGAGCGTCAACGGTCAACCTGCCTTTCACGCGTGCTTCTCTTTGAAGGCGCAATTGCCGGATGCTCCTATGTCTGCTGATCTTACCGCTGTCTTTCTGTTGTCGTACATCGTAGAGTGCGACATTTCAATGTGTCTCTTGGCATGCTCATGCCCATGATTTTTGTCATGGCGGGCATGCCTTTCACTACTACCCTAGCTACTGCGAGGAGGAGGAGGCAACGGCCCAGCTGTTGCGTGAGGAGGCAGCTGCCGCCCAAGCGGCGCTCAGGGCTATGGAGGCGAAGGGGTGGTTTATCTTGGGATTATATAGGAGGTATACAAGGACATGGAAAAGAACATAGAAACTACTACAATAGAGAACCAAGTGGAACCAAATGGAACATGAAATGGAAACTTGGGTTAATTGTCTTTTAAAGGGGAATAAAGGGGAATAGAAAGGCAAATGAAAAGTGCTACATTGGGGGTGGGTTTAAGGTTTACTCGCCCGCCAAAACGAGCATGGAAGCCAAACAGGGTTCAAAGGAGTTCTATCTTTGTTTGCAGGAGGGTATATACTAGAGTAGTTTCCATTTCATTTTCCAATATCCCAACATAACCCCCACATACTCTAATGGTTTCCATTTTCTTTTCCAGTATCCCTATATAGCAGGTCCCTCCTTTGAGGCTCGTGGGTTTCTCCCCTTTAGCCGGATACAGAGGGGCAGTGGCCAAAATCAGGATCCCAGTTATCTCGCCCAGGAGTTGTCTAATGTGCTGTAGGGTTGGTAGCATGAAACGCTTATGCTGTCTACAGGGTGGAGTAAAGCCGTGATGCGAAGGTATGTATGCATAACATAGCTCTCTACGAATATGGGTGAGCTTTGGGTATGTTGAAGCCCCTCGTCTCTCTCGGTGTCCTTGTCTGCGTGGCGGCAGAAAGGTTGATCCTCACTTGGGCCTCAGTTCCGGTAGCCCTAGAAACTTCGCATCTTCATCAGTTTGAGCTATAGCCTAAACTCCTAGTATGTCCCTTGATAGCCCCTGTGCTGGGATCCCCATGTAATCCTTCTATAGCCCCCTTTAAGGACTTTAGACTGTAGCTCATTTGATGAACCCCAATATACGAAAGTCCTTATCATAGAGATCCCCCAAAAAGGTACCCCTAATTCTGGGAAGCCCTAAGCCCTAATCCCTAAACCCTACATGTCCCTATATATTCCCTATAAACCCCTTTAAGGTACACTCAATTTTGGGAAGGCCTCCCATTTAATGTGTGTCTGTCTTGGAGGAAGCTGCATTGGCCCGGTGCAGCGCCGAGATGTTCGAGCGGCTACGTGCTGCCGACTTCAAGATGGAGGGTTTCCAAAATTAGGGGTATAGTCCCCCTTAAGTAGATAGAATATGGCTGGGGGCATTGTATAGTAAAAAACCCATATACCAAATATTTTATCTACTTGAGGGGAACCATACCTTAACGAGGTTTATAAGGGATATGCATGTCCAAGAAACAGATGCGGTTTCGGGATTCGGGTTTAGCGTTCCCAAAATTAGCCATTCCATTTTGAGGGTCCCCACAAGGAGGACTATAGTATTTTGGGGTCTTCATGGGGTTCTCCATGTAGGGAACCCACCATTTTTGTGGAGTAGCAGTGTGGGGGCTCGTGAAGGTTCTTGAAGAAGGGTGTCAAGTTTCAAGCATCGGCAACCCAGGATGTTGAAAGCCGTTTTCAAGCAGGATCCATCTGCTAGTTTCCGAGTTTGCTCCTAATTGAGGGGTGATGGGTTTACCCTAAACCCTAAACCCCTAACACCCTAAACCCTAAACCCTAAAGCCCTAAACCCTAAAACCCTAAAACCCTAAACCCTAAACAGATCAGGGCCTCGCCTCGCAGCGAAAGCTGCAATTCCTTTGAATTGGGGATGAGTCCCCAGAGTCAGGGGCTGAAAGAAGCCTTGTAGCTGAAAACTGACAATGTCGAGGAACCTGAGACCCACACGGGCGATCTCATAGTTGTTGCTACCTCAGAAAGTTACAACCAGAAATTGTTCTGGTTCAGGATTTGGTGTGTTCACTAGGGCGTGCTTGGTTTTAACGGCTCGGGATGCTTTGTATAGAATTCGTTCTTGCCACCTTCACCTTCACCTTCTTCCTCACCCGCCTGCCCACTCACCCACTGACTTTCTCACTCACTCACTTACTCACTCACCTGAAGTTTGCGCACTTGTCCAGACTTCACGATCTCGATTCGGGGCCCGTCTTGTGGGTCCCAGCTTGTCAAAGGAGTTCATCCGCTTGCCCTGGGGGTTGTTAGTCTTCAAGCCTGGGACACGGTTTCCTTCGAAAGTCTACGGGTGCGCAAGCACGCACGGATCCTAAACTTCAGCCCACGAAGGGGTGCATCTCAAACCCTTGTTTAGGGGTAGGGGTCAGGGGAAGGGCAGTAAGGAGCCCCACAGACGATTAGAGTTTCATCGTTTGGGATGCGCATTGAACTTCATGTCCTATCTGCCAAAAACTAGTCGTGACAACTGCCCTGCACTTCCTTTAAAATACACCTAAGGGCATGTAGAGGGCCACAGAGGATCTTACAGAACGCTTTGAACGAGGGCGCCCCGCCATGGCCATCATTCTTGCACGCAAGCTAGCGTAAGCAAAATTCGCAGGAAATCTGTGTTTTTTTCGAATACGCTTGCTAGCTCCTGCACACGGTAGACTACTCTTTTTCAGGCGTTCTAACTTGGCAGACAGACAAATCTGCTGGTTTTCCCAAAGGATACGGTAAGTCTTGCATACAGAGGGCGCTCCACTAAAGCATCCTGAGTTTTGCATGTAGAAGGAGGCCGTCGTTGTAGAGCTACGGACACGTGACTTTGCCACCAAGAAATTAGCATGCAACATGCTTTGGCCTTCCATCCTGACCATTTGAGCCTTTAGGGAAGTACCCCTCGCCTGGCAACTCTTGCCAGAACTCCCTGAGTGCAACGTCCTAAACTGCCTCTCAGCTACGGCAAAGCAAGGCGTGGATGGTTTCGTTCACATACCCGGGGCAGTTTCCCGAGAGTTAGTCCTCGCAGCAAGGCACTCCGGTATTGGACATTGGGGGGTTTCGAGTGCACGTAGGTTGGGGACCAGCGTTTGCGCAAAAGATTCTGGTGGCCCTGCGATCGTTTATACATGGTTTCGAGCCGGAGTGCACTCCAAAATGCGCTAGAGTACACCGAAACTCCACTCCCGTCTGTGGTTGTTGTAGGTGGGTGTATTAACCCATTATCCCTGTATTCCTTTTTGTGGCCCTTCATTCCTACATCCATGGCTGTAGCTATAGGTATTTGCATTATGCTTCAGAGGCTGAGCCGTCGAGACAAAGCACTTCAGCAATCCATGATGCGACCATGTGCAATAGGTAGCCTTTCGTTGGCCGAATTTACGGAATGAACAGGCATTTACTGTGGGAAGTCATACATGCTTGGCAAGGTCAAGGAAAAATCCTTACTTGAGCAGCGTCTGCATTGTACGTGTGACAAACTTTGTCTCGGCTGACACCCAAAGAGTGCTCACACAGCAATAAGTGGGAGTTCCTTATGAAAGTGCGGATGGGCGTCCTTTGGGATCGGGTATTGTTTACGCATTGCGGTTGTTTGCCTTCTGCTTTCGGAAATGTGTTCAAATTCAGATGGTTTCAGTAGATCCTTGAGAATTTCGAGCAGGTGGCTATCGCCCTTGTGGCTCTTCAAAAACACACTGTCTACTTGGGATTCACTGACTTGGGGTGCTGGCATCTGCCACATGCACAGTACTTGTACAGATTCTTTACGGCTCTTTCGGAACTACAGCGTTGCCTCGAGGATTCATATGCCTTGCGGTTTACACTCCCGCTATCTGTGCGTATGTATGATGATGCTGCGTTTGCATGGGGAGGAACCTATACTATCGCGGAAAGATGCAGGGTGAATCTCCAGCTTTTGAGTAATGCCCAAGCCCTGAGCAAGGTGCTCTTTTTGCAGCATTTCTGAACAGAAATGAGCGCAACCGCCGACGACTTGAATTGAGCTTTCGGTTTCCCAGCGAAGGTCAAGTCGAACCCCCACTTTCAGAATTCCCTTGCGAAATCTGATAACATGGGAGCGATGCCGTGCGCAAAGATGACACGCGCACATCGATAAGCCTACTCTACATTCTCAACAATAGATCCTAAGTCCCACGCCCCGGGCAGGCCCCATACCTACATCCTTCTATCAATGACTCCACTTCAAAAACCACGCGGCAGGAAGGAGATCAACCGAATGCTCGGCGCAGCCACTGGTGGCATGGACCAGTTCAAGGCCTGGAGCCGCAGGCTGCAGGTTTAGGGGTCCAGGCTTTGGTGTTTTTTTTTTGGACTACTTCAAGGGGTTGGGCTCAGGGGTTGTAGTAGGGCTCTGGGATTCAAGCTTTACAGCTTGAAAAGGGTCATGGTTGTGAGTAGTATGAATTTTGGGGTGAAGGCTCGGGGATCGTGGCTAGAACTGCGGCACATGTCGTGCAGTTATTTGCCTTCGTCGGCACTGTGTTGCGTTGAGCTGAGTCTGTACTAAGATGCAGCTTCATTATCATCAGCTAGGGCTTCCTAGGGCTGTTACAGTTGCGCAAGGCAAAGACGTTTCCGAGGAGGTCAGAGTACCTGGGCAGCGGCAAAAACTTGAAGTGAAGTGTCTTTTTGGGGTCCGGCAAGAGGAATTCCTGCACTTGGGGTTCTGAGGGGTCTGTACAGGTCTCAAAAGACCAAGTCAGGCTGGGGTGTTTAGTTTTCCCACAAGCGTTGCAAAGCTGATGATGTGGATGTTTGTGTGATAATCGTTTGATGGTTGCGATGTTTTTCTGGTCCAGGTTTGGAACTCATGGTGTTCCTGACTGTTGAACGCCGCGCGAAAATTATGGCCGCTTTGGCACGCTCATTTGTCGCAAGCATGAGAATGAGAATGTCAGTGGCTCTGCCCTTCGAGAGAATTGTGGCTTTGGCACGCTGCGGTGCTCCTAATTCTGAAGCTGTTCACGACTGCGGTGTCGCCAAGCTAAAGCTACGAGAAGATGGCGCATTGTTTTGTCCCGAGTCTGAAGCTGTGATTGTTTTGATGTGTCGCGATTGAAGCTTTGGACTCCCATTGTCCAGCAATGAGACAGGCTCGGCCGCTAGGTATTTGAGGGTTGTTGGTCGCGTTATTAAGGCTTTGCATGCAGGGCAGTTATGCTTGCCTTTCTGCGCTATCCGCGGAGATTGCCAAAGACCTTAAACACGGGAGGCAGATCCCAAACAAAATTAGCACACATATTTTGAAGCTCCAAGGCTACCGTAGGGCTGGGTGAAAAGCTGAGCTAGATATTCAATGTCGTTTAGAAAAGCAGATACGGCTGTTGGACACGTTTTAAGGTAAAACTTATCAAACAACAACTGTACCCTCTGCTTTGCCTAGATCGCCAGTGAAAGCCAGAATCAGACAAACCAGTTTGGTTTGACAGCCTTGGCCCTTCCAACCTGAATGCGTCCGTAAGATTTAGCCTGGAGGGAGCGCGATGGTCAAACGAAGAGTGAGGCGATCCGTGCCAGATTAGCTTGGCACATCAAAGCTGAGTAATGTAGGGGCTTACATGATTACACATTGCCAATATTCTTTTGAAGTTTACTTGAGGTACCCTATACAAGAATTAGACAGGGCAGCCTAAGGCCATAATCTTGGTAATTATGTAGGCTTCTACATGAAAGCCGAAACCCAGTCAGGATTACTGATCTCTTCAATGCCTCCAGCCTGCCCATCATCGTCCAACGCCTTCTAGGCTGGGTGAAGAGTGTGATGCAGTTTAGTGTTTAGGGTGATGGATCCCTGTACCTTCTGAATGCCCGTAGATACCGGAAACGCCTCTACCTTCCCTCCCTTAAGATGTTGGGTCTGTGGGTTTTCCTCTACATATTCGGATCTCGGAGGACGTCCAAAAGTGACCCATGCCACTGAATTGGCTTCATCTTGCTGCTGGAGGGCCAGCCTGCATCACCTAGATTCACTAAAGGTCCTACATTCCCTAAGGGTCCAAGGACCCAAATAATAGGTTTTTAGGTTCCAAAGACCATCAATTGTAGTGTATTTGGGCCCTGAAGCCCTATTATTTGGGTCCTTGGACTGTTAGGGATTATTGTTACTGCGACGCTTATCACTTTCCTCGACTCCTTCAGTCAGGAAGTTGTGCGGACTTGAGGGATCTCTGGGGTTCATCTTGTCCCCATACTCGCGTAAAACACGCCCACGCGGTCGCCATTGTTTACCCCTATGACTGTATTATAGCACCATGTGGGAGGTAGTCATTGAACATTGGGGGTTGCAGTATTTTTCAAGAGGAGAGGGGGATTACATAGTTGGTAGTTTCCCAAAATAAGGGGACCCCAATATAGACCCCAAAATACTACAGTCCCTATGATCGGGACCCCCAATAAGGTAACCCTCATTTTGGGAAACTCCCCGTTCCGTTGTACATGGGGAGCAGAGCCGACCTAGGTCTTCCACAGTTTCAGCCTTCACTGCCCAAGTGGCTATTTGTGAAACTAGGGGGGTTCGCGAGAGCCTCTACATGATGCGGGTTTGTAGCATGCTTGCATCCATGCAGAACCGCAATTTTCCCATATGATTTTTCCACAAGAGAACCTTAGGGTTTTGACCTTGGAACCCTATGTCTAAATGGCATGTCCCACCCTCAAGCCCTAAAGCCGTCCCAAAACCCAGACTTAAAATCACTCCTTCCTTCACTAGGTCCCCAAGAGGCACATGCTAGAAAATCCTGGGTCTTGACGTATCACTTGAGTAGTATTTTATTTGCTGATGCTATGCTACCCAATATAGAGTATAGGATTTCAGGAAAAGAATATAATCCTAATTGGTTCAACCACCAAATAACGCTACTCGGTTGTCTGGAAGCTCTCATTGGGTTGTCTTGGAGCCTCGAAGGCCCTCGTGGTTCGGGGCAGTACCGTGTCGACGCGGGTCAGATCGCCTTGCGATTCCCCGGCGCAGCCGGGAAGCAGTTTGGGATCAGTATATCCATGGGGTGTCCAAATTCCATGATTTTGAGAAACTTTCCCGTGGCTTTACAGGCAACTGCACCAGCAGCAACCGGCTTTTCTTTCGAGCTTAAATCCCCGTTTCTTTATTCAGCACAAGAAAATGTTGGATTTGTCGGGCTTGAGTGCTATCCGAGTATGCAATGCAGGGTTTAGTCTGTGTTTGGGAAGCGAGAGTCCTAGGAATAGTGAAGTTCCTGAGAGCGTTTTACCATCATCCGCCCCTAGAGTCTAGACTCCAGGTTCTTGGACTGTAGGTTTCAAGCCTGTATGGCGCAATCGACAGGTTGAAATATGACTCTAGGCCCTAGGCTCCGAGTGTGTTGGGAATGACAAGTTGTTATGATGCCCAGGTGGGAGTCTTGAAAACTCCTTACTGTTGACACGCAGCTGGAAGTCCACGACGGTTGGTTCGTGCCCAACAACACCCCAGAAGGTATCTCAGTCCATGTTTCTAGGGTACCTTTTTGGGGGTCCCTATAATAGTAAGTATCATATGGTTTTGGGTGTTTATATTGGGGCCCCCTATTTCGGGAAGCTACCAATTAGCTGTGGCAAAAGAAGCTGCAGAGAAGTTGTGAAAATCTTTGCGCAAGCAATTCTTTCCCGCTTGTACCCCTCCTTGCGGCCGAGGATATGTGCATCAAGGATACTGTAGAGTGCGACCATCCGCACTTCGAGCGTATCAGAAGGGGTTGGCACATCGATGGCGGCTTGCCATGGGTGAAGGTATGACGGTAGTGCAGGAGCCTGAGATGTTCTGAGCTTTGCAAAACTTATTTTCTCTGCTGCGGATCTGGGGATGCACCGAAATCAAAGCCCGTGTGTTTTCCCGAAGTACTCCATGCTACCTGAGCCTCTTCTGTTGTGCGAGGTTGGGGCTGTGCTCCTAAGGTTGTCTGCGCGGAGTCTAATTCATGCTCGTTTTTACTTCAAGTCCTGAGCGTCTGAGAAGAACTGCCGTTTTAAGGGGTTCATACGGCTTGTAAGAAGCCACGAAGGCAACGTCTGTTCATTCCCCCCTCTCTCCGACATCCCTTCACAGTTAGCAACAATCAATAGCCAACGTGCTCCAGAACAGCATGATCTTAAAAAAGGGTGTGTAATACTTATGACAAGACGGGGGCAGCAAGCCAGGCATCCATGGGTATCTTGATCCCGGATGTTTCTGCTACGCTATCTTGACATGAATGCCGAGTACTTTCCCTGGAGATATCTTAATTTCAGAGTTTCCCGCGTTCGTTGACAGCTAGTCAGGCATCGATACTTGATAGGGTTCGTGTCGGACAAGCGTCGTCCAGACCAAGGTTGGAAGAAAAGTTCTGAGCCGACTATATCGTGATATCTCCCAGTGCGAGTGCTCATTCCGAAGTTGTTCAGGGCATGGAGTGGAGTAGGTATTTCTGAGAGAAGAGAACTAACCACTAGTCACGGACTCATTGTTTGCTGATTGATCAAGCCAAGCCGAGTATCGCTGAGTGCGCTATGGAGCACTTTGTCAAAGAGATTGGCCCTCACTTTCAGGTCCTCATTACAGGGTCTTTGGTCTCATGCTCAGTAGACTTTGGCCCTTCGTCCATTTGACTGTTTGATAGTATCAACAGCCCCCGCGATGATCTAAGGAACTCCCTCCAGTTTCATCCCGGGTGTCTCTGAAGCTGAGCTGCATATCAGCTGTCCAGGGCTTTTGCCATCGTCAAAGTCAAGTGAATAAAGGTTATGTAAGTGAAAGGTGGAAGAGAAACTGTGGCCATTTTGGCTTATGTAGGCTACACTTCGCCTGGAGAAAGAACCGCTGCAATAATGACAGGTATTCCGTTTGCAGCGCGACCATGTCTCACACGAGTGAGTGTTTGTAGGGGATGGGGTCTGCATTGTTAGGAGCAAGTGGTGACTTTAGCAGTCCCTCCAGACGGCAGATGGCAGCAAGGGCTAGCGACTAATTTAATTGTTTTTTGGAAGAGTCCGTAAAGCTATCTAAGAGCTCTTAAATCACCAAATCACGTACGCCGCCTGTGGTTGAGTTTGTTTTGCAGAGAAGTAGGCCGTTTGTTCACTTCTGGGTGTTTTCCAGTAAGCTTGCATACATGGAGGTGCCCAAGCTGCGCTGGGGATGAACATGACCCGGTGTTTATCGATTCTCGACCTGCTTGGAGAAATTACGGGGCAAGATTTTACCCAAAGATTTCACACCTAAACGAAGGACCACTGGGGCAAGATCATGAACTTTGATGCCCTTGTGGGAGTCCTACTCAGCGACACAGACGAGAACATGAGTGGCGAGCTTTGCTGCCGCTGGGCTTATAAGAGTGCTGAAAGATTGAAAGTTGTCTTTTTCAGAACTGGCCAAACGAAGAGAACCTCCATAGCAGTGTCTTTGATAGCAGGAGAAGTGGTACTGCTGCTGCTGCTGCTACTACTCCTACTGCTACTTCTACTTGCTATTCTCCACTCGGCCAGCAAGCAAGGTGAAGTGCAAGTTGTCCAAGGAGCTGGCCCCCCCCCCAAGAAAAAAGGCTTTACAGCATGAACACAGAAACATCATCTAACTCTATCACCCCTTCCATGTGTGATGCTTCAGGCTACCCAGGCTCGCACATGGACCTATCTGGCTACTTCCAGAAGCGTCTCGGCTGGCAGTTGCAAATTTTGCATTTTGCATCTTCAAGCAGCCCCCTCCCCAGACGATGATTTCCCGGCTCCCCGCTATTCTGTTACATGATATATAAGATATTGTGCTTTCACATCCTATGCAATATTCCAATATTATACTTGCTATAGTACTGCTGCTGCTGCTGCTGCTGCTGCTGCTCCTGAGAACTATAATGTTTTGAGAGCCCAGGCACGGCTTCAAAGATGTGATGCACAAAGGCTTGGCCCGGAGCAAGCTTAGCTTCCCATGGAGTCCCCAAAAACGTAGAGGGGTTCTCTGGGGGAGATATTTAGACGTATAGGGTTTACAGTTTAGGGTGCAGGGGATCTCTGGGGGATGTATAGGTTTCTTTTTGGAAAGCGTCTCTGGAAACTTCTGTCCATGTTCACGTTCTAGTTGTCACACTCGGTGAAGAAGCACTGGTTCCATCATTGTTTTCATGGGCTCCATATCCTACGCTGCAAAGTCTAGGTTCTGAGATGTAGGGCTTAGGGCTTAGGCCCTGAGGCTCTCGGATTGAGGATTACTTTCGTGTATTGCAGGATGCTGAGCATCGGGTCCAGGCTTAGAGTTCATCATCGTATGGGAGCTTTCCTCAGCGCAGGCTCATTCTAGGTGCATCCTTGCAGGGTCTCTTCGAGATGGAGCGGTGTAAGATCAAGGGGTGAAGGAAGGGAAGGCCCAGGATCAAAATTCAAGGGCTTGCAGGTTTCAGAGCCGCTGGCAAGAACATCCCCTGTGAGCTTCTGTTGCAAAAGAACTGCGACGCGTACTGCTGACAGACAATTCACCCCGCGTTCGGCCTTAGGGGCTCAGGAAAGCTTGGCTTCCTGATGGTCGTGATGCTTTTGGTCTTCAGACGACCAACAGAATTCTTAGTTTACGAGCTCTTCGAACACAGCATGTCCATGTGTCAACTTTCCGCGCCATGTTTTCGTATGCATCGCATTAGGCTTTTTGGAGGTCCGGCTGGGTTGCAACTGTGGGTTGGGGTTGCGCCACGTCCTGGAGAGGATACATCGCAGCTGGAGCAATCGTAAAAGCGCTGCACAGGAACAGGTCTAGGGCACGAAGAAGGAGGTTGCCTGGAAGCTTCAGGAGTCGACAGGCAGCTAGCCCTTTCCAACAGACTGAAGCTAATGGGAGGGGGGTGGTACCAAAAAAGCTTCATCTCAATCACCTCAAGCCCGAATACTAAACTTTGAGCATTATACGTAGACTCTGGGAGTTGGGCCTACGCACTTACTGGTCCTCTGATGGAAATACAAGAATATAATCCTATGTAATCCCTGCCCCATCTCTTCCCTTGCTCCCCTACTAACCCCCACTACGCTACGCTTGGCCACTTGAACTTTTGGAGGAGCCGAGGCGCTACCTATCGGGAGGAAAACAGATGAGGCCCGGAGCTCTGGAGAACACTACGGGGGTTTCCGGGTTTATGGGGGATATAGGGAGGGTTATGCAGGGATATGTAGGGTTCAGGGTTTAGGGGGTTGAATAGGGGATTTTACAGGCGAGTATTAGAGGGGTTCTTAAGAAGGATTGTCCAAATTACGGTACCTTTGGAGGTCCTAATTATCAGGATTGTAGTGTCTTGCGGTTTACTTTGGGCTTCTTTCTGGGAGCTATCATATTCCTAAATGGGAGATTATGATAATTATGGCTTCTTTTTGGGTCCTTGGTATAATACTGCCCCTACTATTGAAGGTACCCAAAAGGAGCCATAATTTTGACAACCCGCAGCCCCCCCTCCCCCCCAAAACAAAATGTTCACAGCACTTCGTAGCAAGGATTCAATCTGCGCAGATATAAACCTTCATGTAACCCCATTCGCTGCTCAATGCAAGCTTCCTTCTGTTCCGTGTGTATGGTCAACAATGCACGTTGCATCAATTCTTGTCCGTCGATTGCTTGGCAAATTCGACCCTGCAAGGCGGGTAGTCGAACATTACGTCATGTGTTATAAGTCATGTGTTGCTGTTACTGGCTAGGAAGCAGTGAGCAACCTGGGTAGTAGGGAGGTCCGAGGCACGAACTCACATGGCACGGGCAAGACTGCCATGGAGTTTAGTATCCTTACACGAGCACACTGTGTGAAGTATTCATAGAATGAATATTCGTGGGTGATAGCTAGCCCTGAAAGGCGATGATGAGTGCATTTTGCAAGGAATGGGCCCTGTTGAAAGATTGTCAGATCGAATCCCCATTATCAGAACGCAAAGCGGAGACCCCGCGTGCACCAGCCACCACTACCCGAGCCACGTTTTCATTCTTTGCAACTGGTTTAGTACTTCAAGCAACTTGCAAGAGGTTGCCCTGAAAGCCCTGCGCAATCACACTTTTTGCCTTGCTTTCCTTGCCTGTGCCAAGCGTCCGCTATTCTCTAGGGCAAATGCGATGCTCACGAGGCGAGATGGAAAAACTCCCCAAGGCCCAATCTGAACAGCCTAGATCATCGAACTGGGGAATGTTTTTTTTCATGAAAACAGGTTTCTCAGTAGACAGTCGACAAGTCTGCTATGAGGGCGCTTGAAGCTCTTCGGGAGCTTCAGTCCTCGTCAGGTGCTCCAGAAAGGGCCACTACACTGCAATGGCAAAGCCGGCGATGCCACCCAGCATGAGGGTAATACTCAACATAATTCGGGTGAATGCGGTAGATATCATCTCGGCCTTCCGACTGTCATGAAGTTCTTCTGGTGTTCAAGCGCGCAGCTAGTTGGGCCCACCGCATCCCCAGCCAAACTCAGCTTGTAGCTATCTTCCAGAGCTAGCGGAAATCCGCAGATGTTGACTTTGAGTACAGGGAAAGCCTTAAAATGCTCCTCTATGGAGAGGCCTGTCACCAATTTCTTGCTTTGCTTGGAGCCCCAAATCATACATCCCAAAGCTGTCCAAAGCTCAAGTCAAGCCTCAGCCAGCGCCAGGTCCTGTCAGGGAGTGCCTTTGAATGCCTCCCCTAGATAAAAGCCTCTCCAAAAGAAGACTACTAGTTGCTGGTGGGGATTGCTGCTTCTTGGAAACAGTGCTGCGTCATGGTAAGAACATTAAGTCATTAGGGTTAGTTGCAGGGACAATCCCGGAAATCAAAGAGAGGACAATGGCAACGGTGGAGCTAGCTTTCTCTCAGCTGCGAGTGAGTGTAAGAACCCCCTTTAACACCACTGGGGTTCCAACAGTGTTAAGACCAGTTTTCCCGAAACGTGCCTGCACTCTCTTACTTGAAGTCTTGCTCTGTTTGATCTCAAAGTCGCTGAGCATGTCTCACAATCAGGGCCTTTCCCAATGTCATGATACTTTGATGGTGTGGAATTTGGGGCGCAGAGGGTATCCAAGATCAGACTTGAAAGTTGGTGGAAATCCCTGGGAATGCAAGGTTCACAATTTCGGCTGGCTCCCCCTCACCTGCTTTGACATACATTCGTTCTGCTCTGCAAATCTCACTTGCTGCCTTCTAGCAGCGCAAGCCCTCCTAAACCCTAAGGAGCCTGGTCCTTGCTCTCAGTTTGCGATGCGGAGTTGAATTTGAGGGACCCTGGCCTTAAAGCCTTGGCGTAGCAGAAGGTTTTTCTGGCGAACTACATGGTGGCGCACTTCATCGCGCCCAACACTTCGCAGGACATACGCTACTTGGGTCGCAGCTCGAGAGTTGAGGCCTTTGGCAACGGCAAGGTGCTACACATTACGAGTTTTTTCGTTGACGGAAAGCAATAAAACATGCCCCCCCGTTACAAAAGCAACGAGCAACGCCGCTCTTGAACGAGCCCGAGCTCAAAGGTTCAAGGGTTCAGGGGTTTAGGGGCTTGCGGATTCTGAGTTATGGCGTAGTTGCTGGCATCCAGCTTAATACCGAGCCCAGATGCAAAAAAGGGGGTTTGCGGCTTGCGAGCCAGAACCTAAACCCCAAACCATAAACCCTAAATAGTAGCTTCCATTGTCTTTTCCATTATCCCAATATAACCCCAATATAATCCCCTATACTCCCTGTAGTTTCCATTTTATTTTCCATTATCCCAATATAACCCCAATACAACCCTAATATTACCCAAAACCTACAGTAAGGAACTTCAGCTCTGCAGCGAACGCAGCCAAGGCTATGCCGTCTACTTTCGCATTCGGGGCCCTGCTTTCGATGCAGATCCGCTGCAGAAGGACCAAGACTCATCGCTGAGGTTTCCAAAGCAGATCGGCTTAGTATCTCTCGATTTTGAAGGCATAGCTGTCTTAGCTCGTGCTAAGTTTTCTTTTGTACGTTCTGTTGCTGCTGAGGATGACGCTGGTACGCGGCATTCAGTTTCAGGATCATGGTTGCTTAGACGTGTTGCTGGACACTTGAGATGTGAGGGGACGTTCCAAGACTTCTCGCAGGGTTCAAACTTGCCACGCGTTCGCAAAGAAGCGCTTGAAGGCTTGTCACCAGGCAACTGCTGCTGTATCCCTCATGCATGGTGTGATTCACTTTACTTGTTGTAGTTGCTGATCTTTCTGAATCTTTCTCCACAGCCCTTACAAAAGTCTAAACAAAAATTCGGATGCATGGCAGATGCGCCGAGGGCACCTTGACTCGATTGTTGGTGTGGAAGCCATGACTCGTCTCGCGCATGGGCCATCATTGGTTGGCACATCGGTTTGTCCTCGACAAGGCTTCCGAACGCAGCTTGACAAACTTCGCCTCGAAAGTTAAAACGCTTCCTAATAACAAGCCTCCCGTACATGACACTTGCTACAAGTTATAGTTATAGCTACAGCTCTTTTTTGGGGGGGAGGGCGGGGTGGGGCAAGGGTATAGCTGTTATGGCGAGTGCTTCGCCCTCAAGAGTGTACTAGGTCGCTCTGAAGCAACTTCAAGGCCGGGGTTCCTTCCAGGACAACTGCACCCCAAAATCCCCCTAAAGCCTACACCTTAGACCCTATAACCCCTAAATCTTAAACCCTACGTTGCTGGGTCCCCGGAACGAACTGTGCCTGCCTGCCTGCCGAGTGCGAGCGCGTGCCTAAACCCTACCAAGCTACGTAACTTCTGAGAAGGAGAGCATGCTGCGCCCGCTGATGAACTGGAGTCTGGATGGCCCAGCAGCCCCGGCGTTGAGACCGACACCTTCCCTGACGCCTGGGGAGCAAGTCCATAGGGGGTGATAAAGGGTATTTTTTCGGGCAGTACATAGGCGAGTATTTCAAGGTTTCTTAAGGGGGATGCTAGGAGTTTAGACTTTAGCACTTCTTGGTACCAGGGCTTTTAAGCCACTCCTGGCCAGAAAGGGGTTACCGGTTGCTCGCCAAGAAAGTGAGATTTGCCCAAGACATGAATGGACAGTTTTTGAATGGTCTGCTAGAGTCATGTAATTGTTGTCCTTCCTCCGAATTGGAAGTGGGACCCAAACAGCAGCAGCGTCATGTCACGCACTGCTCTCTGCCAACAAGCCTTGAGACTCAGATGGGTGTGAGTGAGGTCCAGTTACAATGAAGAGGACTCTCATGCTAAAGAGGTGAGGTAGTAGGACTTAGAATAGCGGGTTCGGGGTGCAGAGCACCTAGCTTGGAGGGGTTTGAGGATGTTGGTTTTCCGGCGCACACGACCACATTGTTCTCTGAAAGGGGGACCGAAATTCCGGGCTCAATTTCAGAAACCGCCCATTCAGAGCCTCTGGATTTTGGGCACAATCTGTTCAGGTTCAAGGCTTGTGACGCCCTGCCCTTTGTTGCACTGATCCAGCTGCAAACTCAAAGTATGATGCTCCTTATGCTGCCTGCAATCCGCACAAGCGTTGACACCGTGACGCCGAGGAGACGTGCGGCTACAATGGAAGAAGCTGATCGCATGGAAGAGGCATAAGCCCTTTTGTTGGTGGGTGATGGGATGAAACCTAACATATGCGACCTGTTCACATTGAATGCAGGAAGGAAGACGCCTTGGTATCCATAATGCAGGGCGGCAGGGTCAAGGAGTTCTGGGGATTTTGCTCAGGACTTGGGATTGAGACCATAAATAAAAGCACCTCCGAGGGTGATTTGGTGTTCAAGTTTCAGGGTTTTGGGGTCTGGAATTTCTAGGATTTGGCAAAATGATGTTCCTGCGAAGGTTCACCTGACACGAACCATTGGCGAGGCTTCCGCTAGATATCCTTGTTAGCCCCTTCTGCATTTTAAACGTCGGTAGTTTTAGGAGTATCCGAGCTGGTAGGCCAAAGCCAAGTGCCCGTGGAGCAGAAGGAACCCGATGAAGACAAATACTGTGCCAGACTTCTTCCCTTAGAGGCTCTATTCGAGCTTTAGTCTCAATCCCCTTTGGGGGGATGGATTGCTTAGGGGACTACTATGGGGGTTTGTAAGCAGGAGAGTAGACTATGGCTCATACGAAGCACGTGCCTTTGGCTTCAGGCCTCGTGGGTCCCCTGAGTACTGACGCACTCAGCCTTAACCTCAGGCTCAATTTCATAATTTTTGCATTGCAGAAGGTTTTTATGCCTGCCAGGTGTCGGACCACTATGCAACTGCAAACAACGACTACACCGTGCCCACCTGATGGGTTTGGCTTAATATATGGGAGCTCCTGAATTCTGAGGCTCACAAAGGCTTGGGCCGCTAGTAGAACGCAGATGCCAAGAGCATTTGTTTCCCAAATTTAAGTGCAGGAATTCTAGGGTTCGGCAAAGCCGAACTTCCAAATCTGCACATGTCGCGGCTGCTCACGGAAAAAGCATCCCACCAAGAAAAGCTGATGTGCGTTGTACATGGACTGTGCTAGGAGCTATGCATCAAGAACAGTGTGAGTAACAAGAAGGAAGGTGGCAACAACGAGGCACCAAGTGCAAGATATGCTATTTTATTGCCAACAGTTTTGAATTATTGCCAACAGTTTTGACGCGACATCACTTACGGCATGCCTCTGCATATATCATGTGCCCGCCTGGTTATGCACATTGCGTTGATCTGATTACTACAGGGCACTGAGAACCCTCAGCAAGCTGCAAGCATATCCACAAGTATAAGCAGCCCTTAGGATCTAAAGTTGGGAAGGCCAAGCTTCAAACAAATAAAGGCCATGTCTTCTATCTGGGTTGAGGGAAACTGGTCTCTCAGTCTAACAGGAAGGATATAGGAGGGAGAACAGATGGAAGCGCCCAGACTTAAGGCAGGTTTTGGTTGAGGAGTTCCTGGTTTTTCAAATTGTGTCCTAGAAGGTTTCCGTGAGGTGTACGCACTGTAGGGTGGACTACGGACTTTGGCCTCCAGGAGCTGTAAAGTTAGCCCCGTGGCCTGCCCCACAAAAGCTAGCATCGCAGACATGCTTAACCAGAATTCCATATGCTGACTGACTAAGGATGACACGAGCTTTTGAAGATCCATCCGTACCCTACGCTTTCAGCTGAATTCAGGGACCCGTTAGAAAAGGTCCTTAGACAGCATACCTAAGTATCTTTTTGATATCTAAACAAGGGGTTAAGACTTTGCATGACGCCCATAGAACCTATGCCCGTGACCCCCAACATGCGAGCAACCCTCCGTGTCTTTAAGCGCTCCCAAAAAAGGAAGCAGCCAAACCCGAGATCCCCAAACCTCTGAAAGGACAACCCACCCTAGATCCAACACCAAAAGCCCACCGTGGACCCCAAAGATCCCCAAGGGCGACGATTTCTGGAGGCTGTAGAAGTGCCTAGGCTTGCAACTGGCTAGGTATACAGATTTTAGAGTTGGGCACTTAAGGCTTGAAGGTTTGAGTGCTCGTGACTGGACGGGGTTGATGCGTAGGGTTAACCCGGGGATCCTGTGTGATGTAGGGGTTTGGAAGCGGCGCAGGCAAAGAGTCGGTAGACTTCAAGGATTTGTGATGATAACGTCCGGCTGTATGGTATGTAGGTTGAAGATATGATCCGTTCTTGAGGTACTCCATAAATCTAAGTATATGTCTTGGGGTTCGCATTTTTATGATATAGCTGTAGCCTTTCCGTACGAACTGCAGGGGGAGCTGACGCCTCAACACTTTATGTTGGGTCTTTAGGGTGCCAGGGCGGAATCAAAGGGGACACGACCTATACTCAGGGTTGAGGGTGTCGAGAAACTGACACGTCTAAATCGGGCCTAGAAGAGCCCCGCTTAGTACTTGTGCCATCCAAACTTCAACAGGGTTCTTTAGGCATTCTTCTGGCCCACATCCGAACCTTCTCCTTGATGCTTAAGCGTCACTGTCCTGGTGTCCTCGCCAAGCTTGAGCCCATGGTTGCTTTCAACCCCCAATCCCTAAACCCCTGAACCCCTAAGACCCTAAGACCCTAAACTCTTAAACCCCTAAACCCCTAAACCCCAAACCCCTAATCCCCTAGACCCCAAACTTAGCCAAGGACCTGCTGCCCGGCTGGGGCGAAGTAGCTGAGAGGTCCTCCTGCTTCCTATGGGTGCTTAAGGGGGAGGAGGGAGTAAGGGTTTAGGGGTTTAGGGTTTTAGGGTTTAGGGTTTACGGTTTAGGGTTTAGGGGAGGAGGGAGTAAGGGTTTAGGGGTTTAGGGTTTGGGGTTTGGGGTTTAGGGTTTAGGTAAACATATTACCTAAAATGGAAACTACCATAATGGGTATATTAGGGTTATATTGGGGTTATGTACGGATAATGGAAAATAAAATGGAAACTACAATAATGGGGCATATTTTACCCTATATGGGTATCGTTATACGGGGTATTTATGGGCGTGGTCTAGGGATTCACTCCCCGCCTCTCCCTTAAGCACCAGTATTTCTTGCATGGGTGCAGAGTTAAGGGGCTTGGGCTGTTGGAGCCAGGTGCTTCCCTTACCAATTCGTGGATATTGCTGTCAGCATGTAGCTGATGTAGCTCTTTCTTTGGACCATCGCGAGACCTACCCAAGAAGCTAGATGGCATGCTGTTTCTGCGTGACACCTAGAGCTTGCATCAATCTTCAACCCAGATGCCTCAAAACTTAGTTCCCAAAGTCTAGCACAAGCCTTAGTTGGGGACATATCTGAAGCTTGCGGGCCGATCAAAAAAGGAACAAGGCCTTGTGAAGATCCGCGGGACATTCCCCAGCACTTGCCATCGAGAAGCCTTCGCCAGGAAAGCCGTGCAGGCAGTCTCCAAAGCCAAGGTGCAGTTACAGGCGGGTCCTCATGGAGCTTCAGGTTTCTCTGCCTCAGTACCGTGGGTGCGGGTATTGCAAGACAAATCCCAAAAGAAAGCCCGCCACAAGCCCACCTTGCCTCGGCCCACGAACTCTGACAACACTTTCAGGCCACGCATGTCAAGATCATGGGGGTCTTTGAGAAAGGACATGTGAGGACCTGTACTGCATGGGGCCTGTTCGAAGCAGACTTTCAAAAGGGTTTTTGGGGCAGATTGAATTACAGCATCATAGGATAGGGGAATAATGTCGGTGGCGATTCGGGCTTCTGCATTGAGCAAGTTAGTTCGGTCCGTAGGTTGATGGACAAAGGTGCTCGCGGCTCAGGGCTTTGGGCATCTAGAAGACGGATTTTAGCTATAGCATTTTCGGGTCCATATGGGTCCCCCATTTATTGAAAATTCCAATTAATCTGGATTATAAAGAATCAGATAGACACGAAAATGGAAATGAAAGGGAAGCTATGTTTACATGGGGGAAGTTGTAATGTACATCTTATTTCATCCCTACAGGGCTTCACAGGAATGGGAGGACTTACCGGTGTTGGTTCTAAACCTTGGGAGGTTTACGGTTTAGCTGGTGAGCCTCCCGAAGGGGAAGTGTTACCACCGCGCATGAGACCCAAAACAGGTGAAGCTCATTGATATCTAGAAGTTTGGAAGAGCCGGCTATCACATGCCCGAAGACGTTCCTTTGGGTTCTCCACAATGAGGGGTTTCTCTTGGGAGTGCCTATGCTGAAAATCATAGTATTTGGGGGTCTATATTGGGGCACCCCTGTCTTGGAATTAAACATGTTGCGAATCTTCTTTATTGGTGGGGTTCTGTTGCGAGGGGCGGGAAGAACCTTAAAGAACCTCGGTGCCTAAACCCTGGGAAGTTTGCACGCGACCAGGGTGTTAGAGGCATCTTTGGCACAAGGCAGGAGAACCTGCAGGAACATGCATTCCAGACACCAACCCTAAATCTAGCCTCCCTCCCGATCCACCAACCCAACTCATCGAAGCCTTGCTCAGTCCTAGACTCTAAACTTAAAACTCTAAGCACCAAAGTGTCCTAGGCAACTAGAACCACACGCTCAACAAGCCCTGTCCCAAAAAAGCTCCTCCACTCCCCTGTGCAATCTGGGGCCATGGCACGCCGATCCGTTCAGCGGATCGATGTGGTCCCATCCGGAGCCCTGGCTTCCCGGCTTGAGACTCTTTGTGTCGCTGAGGGGTTCAGGGCCTGGGGGTGTAGGTTTGCAGGGATTCGGAGCAGGATTTGGGTACAGCGTGAGGCATGTTTCTTTATTTTCGGCGGCGGGGGTTGAGGTTTACGGCATGCTTTGTCTTCTTAGATTACAGGTCCCGCCTTGAAATGCGTGGTCCTTGTATGCGCATTCATCTTTTTGCAGTGACATGACGCCTGTGGCATGGGCGCACGTAGACTGCATACGATATGGGCATAAGTTAGTACTTGCATCGATATTGTAATGTTACGGTCTAGGTTCCCTGTATAAAAAGGTAGAAGGTACTTTGAATTTCAGATGGACCAAACAATTATGTAGATACTCCATTAGTACATATCGACAAATCTGGTTTCCTGGTCATGATAACTAGGTGACTTAGAGTGCATTCCTAAACAGCACACCAGAAAATGGACAAAGCATCACCAGCAGGTCGGCTGAAACGCGTCGAAATCGTGAGCCCTACACCCGGATCCCGAGTCACAAACCATGAAGTCCTAAGAAGAAGCTGTAGGGTTCGGAGGAATGTAGGTGTTCCATCATCCCCTACATGGGGGTTTCCCAAACTTAGGGTTTTGTGGGAGCCCCCTAGAACAAGGATTAAAGTATATCGGGGGTTTACGTCAGGCCCCCCCCTATGCATGGAGACGGCCAAGTATGGTAGGAATTTCCATGTTCCTCTCCAAGGCCTTCATTCCTTGTTAGCAACCGGCAGCGTGAAACCTAACCCCCTTTTTCCCTTCTCATTTTTACGGTCTGCTTATTGAAGCTGAATATTAGGAAAAGGGTACCCTCATAATTAGGGGGTTACTGGGAAACGTTGGAAAAGGTGCTGCACCATGAAGCTGAGAGCACCATGCAGACAGAGCAGACGGTCACCGGGCTCACTGCGGATGAGTTGGAGTTAAAGTCTTCAGGTTTTCTTTTGTGCAGTTGATCGTTTTTTTTTCACGGTGTGGGGAGTTACTATACAGGACCAAATGCAAGTACCCCATCAGTATTATGGTTCTGTAACTCTTCCATTGTTATTGTGTTATAGGGTACCTCACACAGGCCTCATGGTAATATAGTTATTTGTTCCTGCAGACTGCTGATCAGCACAGTCTTCCTTTCGCGCTGGAGACTTCACACAAATCCTACACTCTCAATGTGAAGCTCCCTCACTCTTTAGTGGAGGATAGATTGCAAACGAGAACCGCTGCCCAAAATTCCAACCACCCACTCCGAACGACGGTCTGGGCAGTTGTGCTGCTGATGCATGATGATGACTGTAGACGACGTTCCCGCTATTTCGCTTGTTGAGTTTCCCATACCTACAGGGCCTTTAGGGATGCGTAGAATCCTCGCATCCTTCCCCATTCGAGGCGTACGCTAAATTTCAAGAACCCCTATGTACACGCATGTGCCAGGTTGTCAACGTCGAAATCTCGGAGCTGCACGGCCAAAGCATTGAATCGTTGTCTGAAGCTGCGCCCCGGACAGCATAACTCCTGGCTAGCAGGTAGGACATGAAGTGTTGGGATATAGGCCAGCCAGGCCACTTTAGCACTGCTCATCTCAGCATTCCCCGATAAGAATGCCTTTGTTTGTCAGATGGCGATGACGTGTTTTCGTAAGCGTATAGGGTTCAGGGGGTAGTGTTTGGGGTTTGGGGTTCCTAATGATCGAGACTACATTTCACTGCCCAAGCCATGCAAGCACCAGACCCTCTTCAATGACCCTCTTCGCATGCCTTTGCAGCCAGCAGGCATGCCGCTATGTGGACCCACGGTAGCCCTGGTATGCCGAGACCAAAGAACCCTACCCTTCAACCCTCATCCCTCAAGTGCAAATTTGGAGAACAAGAGACTTGACCCCTCCGATCCCTCAGCCCCAAACCCACCCTCAATAAATAGACTTCTTCATCACACCCTGCACCCCACACAAGCCGGTCCTATGGACCCCTGGAACCTGACTGCAAGTCACACCCAAAAGGTCTCAAAAGCTAAGCCCTCAACCCTTGAACCCAAAACCAGAACCACTCCAGCATTCCGAGCCTCGGAAGTCCTACACGCAACGCACTGAAGTTTTAAATCCATGCCGGCAAAATCCTCATGGCCTAACTTTCGCTTCCTGATCTCTTGTCAAGACTATAAAACTCCACTCTGTCCCATGGCCGCTTCTTACATATTCTGAACAGACTCTATTATGAGGCCCCTATAATATATGTAGTTTAGGACCACATGTTGGGCATAGTATTTCATGAGAACATGATCATACTGGCTTCAACTTCAAACGCCATTCAAGGCATCATTTAGTTCCCGCTACCCCGCCATATTTCTGCAGATTCCATGTCATTTTCCAGTTTGAGTTATATTTGACTCTCCATGATTTGGGGAATATCCCGAATTCCTCTACAATCCGTACGTATTCTCTATAGATGCAGTCCCTACATAATCCCTACATTATTCCCCATATAACATTACAACCCGGTGTAGAACTGCTATGTAAACCCAATAGGGAGGCTGATTTCTGTAGGAGCCTAAACCATTAAGAATATCATGTTGAGGTCTTTTTGAGGTACCCTATACTTCTTTTGACAAGGAATCTACAACCATAATATGTCGTACTTATCTAAGGCCCCGACTTTGCAGAATCCCTATAAATCCCTGTATTTCTTCAGCTTCCATTTCATTTCTGTTCTTTCCATGTGATCCTCCCTAATCCCTAAATCCCGAAACTAATCCCCAAATCCACAATTTTAATTCCCAAGCCCTTAAACTTGAATCCCAAAATCCCCTAAAGCATCATCCAGGTCCTTGCTCGAGTGCCAGAGCGGCTCCTTGTCACTTCGGAGGCGCTGTCCGCGGCGCTGCGGGAGCTCCGGGCGGCGGCCAGGTCTGAGTTGGCATTATGTAGGGGTTATTTTTTAGTATTATTATTACACTCCCATTAGTATTATTGGCATAATTATTACATTCCTATTATAACTATCTGTATTATAATTACATTCCTATTATTAGCATTATTGTCATTCAAGGATAATGTATGGAATATATTTTGGGATCATAGAGGCACATCCTGGTTGGTTTATATACGAGCCTTTGGAGGGGAGTGGGTATTGGGGGGTAGGGATTAAATGTTGTGACTGCTGTCGTAGGTATGGTACGCTTACAGCAGCATGTGCTGATTTACAGGGTGTTCTGTCTGCTAGATGAGATACTTTCAGGGATCCTCGCAACCTCCGTAGGCGAAGATTGGATCTCCTCTACTCTCTGCAGGACATTTCGCAAGGTTTCGCAAGTGCATCTGTCCAAGCCAACGTGGCTCCCGCCCATCTCTCAACCCACGCGGCCACGCCTCTTTGAACCTGACTTCTTGGCGCAGCTGCTTCGTTCCCGCCTTGTGCCGCAACACCGTGATCTCAAATTCTGCCTTGCGCATCCTTCCCCGCAATTCCTCCTCGATGGAATAGTGCAGAATGAGCACAACTTCAGGGGTAGGCGGAGTTAATGGGCGCATGCTGTCTCCCATCTGCGTGGGATGTTGCCTGCGTGGAATGTTGTTTCGGGCCTGGCGTTTGGGCAAAAGGTGATTCAGAGCTTCAAGGGTTTTATTTTGCCCTTGCAGGCGCGACAGCGGCCAATGCGAGCTTTAGGACCCCAGGCCTTCTAGAAAAAAGACCAAGCATGCGTTATACTTATATAGAGCCATAGACAGAGTTTCAAATACTAAGGCCTGCGCCGCACAAGGCACGGTGCCCAAAGAGGCGCCACAGCCGACTCTGCCACCGCCACCGGCGGGCACAGCCACAGACACAAGCCCGAGCGACGAAGGCGGCTTAATTGTAAGCATGGATGCGGTTTTGATACTGCAAGAATGATGCGAGGGCTTGGCTTTGTTGTCGAGGAGCGTATGCGTGTGTTGTCCCTGGTCCTGAGAGACGCATGAATGAAGATCTTATAGTAAACCTTTGACTTGCTGCCAGGATATTTGTCTTTATTCTCATCATCGAGTTACATGATCAACTGACTTTGCGACAGCCCCAGGGGAAGGTTCAGTCTACATCCCAGGTCACTCACTAGTGGCACTGTGGCCCGTCCCGGCCCCCCATAGCCCAAGCCCCTAGCTCCACAACTCGACTATGAGACAGAGAGAAAGAGGGTTGGCTGTCCTGCCTTCTCGAAAAGGCTTGAAAAGCTCGGGTCAACCCTTAACACTACCGACCCTAGACCCACGCCCCCCCACCCAGGCCCCGGAACTCTCTGGGTACGCACGATGGACGGAGCGCATCACAGATGCATTCTGCACTGGCTTCGCAGTGCGTTCAGGGATGATTTCTTATTTAACAGTTTAGAACGTGTCAACCCTTAGCAACTTGTAAGAAAAGTTTACATCCGGCATCGGAGTATTTACTAGGCATGTTTGGGTGACTGAGGACCTTCACTTTGGCATGCCGGTGTCTTTGTCTTTTTCGCAGCTGAACATTCTTGAGGGACTTCCGGGTTGCCTCTTAAGTTTACGTGAAATAGATTGAAGAAAAGCACGTCGTGGTCCCACATCTTCTTGCATTTGAGTATGTGATATCAGGGCCCACCCGGCTGTTAAACCCAAACCCAAAAGCCCCAACCCCCAAAGCCCTAAGCCACCTATTAATTAGTTCTCAGTATGGATTAAGGCTTGACCAAGGGAATATAACCCGTCATCATCCCAATACAATATATTACCATATTCTCAACTAGGCCCCAGTAGGGAAGATGGGAAGATGTCATATGGGGATTACATAGAGACTATATAAATTTCCTTATTCCCTACGAAGTCCTAGTAAGTAAGACCACACACCCTAAACCCTAAACCCATTTTGCAGAAGTTGAGGCGCCTCGGGCCTTTCAATGCCTCAGCACTGCGTTCTGCCAGGAAGCTCAGGCCCAGTTTCGGATTTCACAACTTATTGGATCTTAGTAGGGAACAAGGGAATATAATGCCTATATGATATATTCTCTTATTCCCTACTAACGTCTTGTGAACATGGGAATATTTTGCATGGGTTGTGGGCATTATATTCCCTCGTTCCGTGCCAAGAACCAGTAAGTATCTCACAGCCAGACATCCATGCACCAAGAAGCGTCTGTTTGGAGACGGAAATGCCCATTCCCCTGCGGCTACACAAGGCAGTGAGTGACTTGATCTCAGGATCCATCGTACCAGGAATATTACAAAAGCCCTGTCAACCCATGCAGTATGGTAATCGGAAAGTTGCAACAATTGAGACTGGTATCCTTTCTTTCTAATCCGGAGAAGTATATTGTTATGCGCCCCAAAATCCTCTTCAAGGTATTTATGCCCCTACACTCTGCGACAACCAAGCAAAAGCTGGGTGGGAGGTAAAGCCACGATGCTGCCCGATGCCCCTGAAAGTATTATAGGGGCTAAATACTTAATTACCAATATTGTGGGTCCTAGATTCCTTGCACAACTATAGTACAGGATACCCCAAATACACCTCAAGATAATCTTGGTAGTTATTTGGCCCCCTACATGCTACAAAACAACTTCGCCTTAACGATCAAGCCGAAGGGTACGACTTGCGGAGAGCTTGCAAGTTCCCTTGGCTGGTGTTGCGCTCCTGGACGGTGCGGTGCCCCTTGGCGACGATGCTGGGATGGCAGATTTGAGGAGACGAGTGGGACGATGTTTTTTTGAATTGAACATTGGCCTGCTTTATTTGAATAGTCTTGACGTCGCTCTCAAGATGTGGTTCCCTTGTGTAGGGTTCTTGAAGATGAGGAGCCAAACATGCAATCAAATCGTCCCCAAACTGTGCGCTCCTTCATCTTGGCTGCCAAGCACGGAGCCCTGAGTGCGAGCTTCTGAGCCTTGAAATCCTGAATCCCAAGCCTACATGAAGTACAGTCTAAACCCCTTGAAGTGGTTTATGCAGGGAATTATTTAGGGGAGATTAGGGGAGTAATGGGGAGTATTACCGGGCTTTATAAGGGTGATACTTGGATCTTCGACTGTTGCTCACATGCCACATACCAACGTGTCAGAGACTAAGCTAGCCTGTCTCAAGCTCCGGCAGGCCACGTTTAAGCCCCCTTGCTGAAGCTTCCTGATGCCGTCCCCATAGTAATGTCTCCATACCTGCGCCCCAGTATGGGAACAGCACTTTAGGCAAACAAGGACCCTTCAGAAACCCCTGTTATATGATCTCCGTAGTCTTGATACTGCCGGTTGAAAACGTGCCTGAACCAAAAGCGCACAGTCAGACATGCTTCAGGATGCGGATCTTCAAGCATTGAGTCCCCTGACGTGAAGCTGGGAAGAGGGATTTTGGTTGGGTTCCAAGATTCTGAGGTGCGAAGACTTTTGGGGCTCAGGACTCAGAACTTCTAGACTGCTCTGGTTGAGGGTTAGGATTGCGGTGCCGGCAAGAACCTTTCTCAGGTGGTGCGATTGATAGAGTCCGCCTGTGGGCCATATAATAGACCCTAAACCCTAAATAGTAGTTTCCATTTTCTTTTCCATTATCCCTAAATCACCCCTTTATAACCCCAATATGACCCTAATATTCTTCTACTTACGGGGTAGTGGACCGATGGCCTATGTGAGCCTCATCTGAAGCCTGCATGTCGATGGACACTGTTAATGTGATAGCGCGCAGCCGTCCCTTTTGAGGTCGCCTCAAAATCCCCTAGCGTGGATGAACACATACGCGCTGCACAAAACTTCAAAGGCAGAGTTTGCAAAATACATCATATTAAAGCTTCACTAAAAACATCAGTACTTCAGGCATGCGAACTAAGCCATGCATGTTAAGAAGCGGAGTGAGAACAAAGGCAATCGATGTGTGGCGATGCGGAAAGCATTTCTGTAGCTTCTCTCCTCCTGGATCTGGTTTGAAACATCTACCCTGCCTGTTCGACTCCATGCTTTGATTTACTCAATGAGAAAATCTCTCCAAGTTTTTTGCCCGGTATCTGTCGTTGTTTGAGGCAATTATCCTCATCCATTCATCTCATGCTTTCACATTTCGGTCATCTCCTCTCGAGACCACAAACCCAAGGGCATAAATGGGGCCCGGTGACCCAGGGTCGTACTACTATCAAGGATTTGTACACACGAGCTATAGTCTAAACTGCTAGCATCCCATTAGAAAAACTCGTAGATACTCCCCCATTTTATCCCCTAAATAACCCCTTTTAAGGAGTATAGACTCTAGCTCATATGGTTGTTTCCCTTCAAAAGGGGGACCCCAATATAGACCCCCAAAATACTATAGTCCTTAATATAGGGACCCCCTAAAAGGGTACCCCATGGTACCCCTAATTTTGGGAAACCCTAAACCCTACATAACCCCGTCCCTTAACACCCTATATATCCGTATAAACCCCTTTAAAGGTACCCCTTATATCTTGTCAGGAGAAGAACTTGTTTCATCCTTTTAGCAAAGGATCGATGATTGAGCTTAGGGTGCCCCACTTGCCTCAGAGCCCAAGATAGGTTATATAGATATATATATATATGGGGTTTCCCAAAATTGGGGGTACCTTTTTAGGGGGTCCTATAATAAGGACTATAGCATTTTGGGGCCTATCTTGGGGTACCCTAATTGAGGGAAACTTCCACATATATATATATATACATATATATGTATATATAGCCCCCCTTAAGTAGATAGAATATGACTTTGGGTATATTATAATAAAGGTCCCCATATACCCCATATTCTATCTACTTAAGGGGGATTGTATACATAGGGGGTTATATTGGGGTTATGTTAGGGTTATATCAGGGTTATGTTCGGGTAATATTAGGGTTATATTGGCGTTACGTTGGGGCTTTATTGCGGTTATCTTGGGAGAATGGAAAAGATAATGGAAACTATTCTTTTGGCTTCCACAGATAGGGGGACTCCCAATCCCCGCAACTAAAGGAACCCCCCCCCCCATTTCTAAACCCTGAACCCTAAACCCTGAACCCTAAACCCTAAACCCTAAACCCTGAACCCTAAACCCTAAACCCTGAACCCTGAACCCTAAACCGTTATGTGAAGCAGTGGGCCCCTGAGGCACCTCTGAGCTCCAACTCTTGCGGGTGAGTGCCACGGCGGAGAAGCAAGGAGTTCGATGCATTTTGTTTGAAGGGGTGGTTCCTATAGTCCCCCTTAAGTAGATATAATATAGGGCTTTATAGGGGTTATATAGGGATAATGGAAAAGAAAATGGAAACTACTCTATTATAATAGGGTATATATTGAGGTTATAGTCCCCCTTAAGTAGATAGAATATGGGGTATATGGGGATCTCATTGTAATATGGGGGACTATAACATGTGTACCCTGAAATGTTGGCTGCTGTGTTATGAAGCGTTTCCAGAAGGCCTTACAGGAAGGCTTAAGTTTTATACTAGATTGGACGGTTGCCAGGACCAGGCCAAAAAAGGGGCAGTGAAGTCTTACATTTGGGTAGAATTATCCCCACACAGTCCAAGCCACATGTGCGGGTTTGCGAAAATTCCAGCCTGTACACGAACGAAATCTCACATCCCGCCCCCGGGACAATGTCCTAACCTGGAGCCTCTAGTCTAGAATCTACTGTAGACTCTAAACCCATAACCTACTAAGCCGATGGTCCTGACAAGGTGGGCGCGCAGCTATGGTGATGGCCCGTGTGAGGCGTAGCCGTAGACCCTGAAGTAGATGGGTACAGGTCGTGTAAGGATTTGGGTTCAAAGGTCATCCTAGTCCTCTAATCTTGTGCTGGTTTTTCAAAAGTAACTGTTGTAGGATTCAGGGGTCCTTGGTGGCATGAAGGTCGGTAGGGTCTCCCAGACCTTTCTTTGGCTCGACCTCCAGAACTAGCCGGCATGAGGTGTTTTAGAAAACCCGCAGAGGCAGCACCATTGCTTGCAAAGAGCTGAGTCTTCAACTTCCAAGCCCAAACTGCGTGTCCTAGAGTCATGCACATGTTTGAGAAATGCAGAAGTCCTAGCTACCACCCAAAAGCCCTACAGGTTGTCTGGTTATGGGGCCTGCAGGATGTGACACTAGCCCCCCTTTGGACCCCTGAAATGCAAGGCCACTGACTCGCCGAGAACGGGATGCTGAAGAGCGGCAGGTGGTTGCGATCTCTGGCAAGGCCCCAACACCCTACAGTGGATACACTGGTCGTTCAGACAGCAGTTTTTACCCCCGTAATGGCAAGCAACACGCAGGAGGTTCCATTGCGTTTCGCTGGAGGGACAAGATCATCCTCATTGTCAGGGTATTCGCAGCAGCATCACCCCCACAGTACTTGCTTTATCTTTCAGGGGTTGTTGTGTCAAACGAGGTTTTAGAGGCTCGCTCAAGTATGTGGCGGTACAGGAGTTTCGCATGGAGGCTTTTTATGTATGGTGCCTGTAGAATAGTGGCAATTCAGGCCTGCAGCACGCACGCGGCTGTGCCCAAAAGGATGTCCCAAACATAACAACCAAAAGGGCCCCTAGCTGCTTGACATCCTCAAGAAGTGATGGAGCAGCCAGGAGTCGCTCCTCCTGACAGATGCAAGAGCACGCGAGAAGCTTTGCAGCACCAAGTAGGGCAGGCTAGTAGCAAGAAGACGTTTGCGATCAACAAACAAATTAGCGTCCATCCAAACTGAGGTTAAGGTGAGCTCGTTCCGGGCCCCTCAGGAAACAAGTCTGTTTTGATGATGTTATTTGCTAACGTCGCAGGAGAATTTTACAGACGCACGGGCTCGAATGATGTCCAGGTAAGACCCCAAATCTGGAGCCGCATGCTTTCTAGTCCTAGCCCCAGACTCAGCAAGTCAGTACTCTAGCTGTTTGTTTGCAACGGCACGTACGGCCCGAAATGGCCTTGGAGAAGTGCGCGTGCTGCGTGGCTTCGCTTCAGTGCAGTTGCCTCGGGTGTGTTGGGGCCTGGGTCTGGACTTAGTTCTTTCAAAGCCGAACAACTGTTCCCTAGTTTGTGCCACCCCTTTGCAAGTGTCTTTGGCGATAAGAGGAGCAACAAGAAGAGAACCAGTACAGGCAAGCAGAAGACCCACGAGAATCCCTGTGCTTCATGTTGTCAAACTTCTCTCTGTGGGGTTGGCGCTGCCTATCAAGTGCTCGGGTTGAGGCACGCTTTCGCTTTCAATGCCGTGTTCGCCGCGGAAGCGCTGCAGAAGGAGGTGTGTGAGGCTCTTCCTCCTTCCGGGATTCGAGGAGGCTGTGAGATGAGAGATTCCGGTTTTGAGGTTTCGTGTCTAATGTGTTAATCACGTTGATAGACTGGTCTCTTTCAGCCGTCAGGCCACCCCTGAATTCAGACATTCTCTAGACTTCTGTATGCACGCATGGGTGGGAACATCAGGTAAACAGTGCCAGTTAGGAGAGCTTTATACTAAAAGGGAGGCGGCTGTTTTGTGGGGTGCGAGATACTCTAGAATCTAAGAAAAGTTCTCGATTCCGGTCCTGGTGGGCCAGGACTTGGCATGCAATTCAGATCTTCAGAAGATCTCTCTGGGCCCAAAAGAGAAGTTCTCTTCGGGGCGGTAAGTACACTGAGCTGCCACTTCAATGCGGGCGCCTTGACTTTAAGCATTTACTGATTAGGGGAGCAATAGCGGTCCGATGAACTGGTAATTCGTTTGGGAGTGTTTTGTTTTCAAGTGGCCCCAGCCTGCGTGTGTTCCACCTTCTAGGCAGATGCTGAGCTTTTACAGGCCGTCTATTGGAACATACTTGTTTATATTGGGGTTTTATTGGGATAATGGAACATAAAATGGAAACTGCAGGGATTATGGGGATTATATAGGGGTTATGGGAATTGCTATAGTATATTGGGGTTCTATTTTCTCGCCTACTCCTTAGGACCCAACCTCTGCGCAAGCGTCCCACAACCTTCCGTGGCCCTGAGATGGCAGCACCGGCTGTCGAGGAAGCTTTGGAAGGCTGCTCGATGAAAGCCACGAGATTGGCGTATGATTCAGAGGTTATATGGGGTTATATAGGGATAATGGAGAAGAAAATGGAAACACTACAATGGGTTATATAGGGATATATAGGGTTATATAGGGAAAACAAGGCTCCTGCGTCATGGTTTTTTGGAGTGGGACAGACCTGGTGGGCTGAAGGCTTGGTGCTGCCTTTCCAGGGTGCAGCACTCATTCAATCCCGTCCAGGTTATCCCCCCCCCACAGACTCAGAGAACCGACCAAGGTTATGTCTCTTCGGGCCGTTGTCCAATTGGTAGGCCTCTTGCTACTGTCTAAGTTAGCTAAAAACCGAAAAATAGCTACATTTCGGCTAATTTCTTCTGCGCATGCAAAAAAGAGGGGATCCCTCCACCAAACAAATTTTGATCCTCATCATAGGGCCGTCCATGACGCCAGCCCTAACCGTTGGAAGTAATTGTTCGAAACAATTATTCTGGGACTTGCTCATTGTATGTCTAGCAGATTGAGGGAATCCCTTCTGCTTCCTGAGCCTCTTCTTGTGTGCAGGCATCAGCACCACGTTCATCACATATGGTGCTGGCGGTGCAGGTGCCGGGGATGATATGAAACTCTCAGATTTCAGTGGCTAATGTAGTACAGTAGGGTTTAGGGTTCCAGTAGCTGGAGCATGTGGGAGCAAGATCATGATTCACTTGCTGATGCTGAAGTTACAAAACCTTTACTTTGATTTGCTCCCAACCTTCCCTTCAAGGCTTCTTAGGGTAGGTTTTGTCTTCGAAGTTTGGACCTTAGGTTTGCTTACGGGTTCTCAGTAAGGAATAAGGGAGTATAGTCCCTAGATAATCCCTATAATTATTACATATACTCCCTTCTTCCCTACTAAGAAACAGTAAAACTGCTGTGAGCAGTGCGGAGCCCCATCAGGGTGCATAGATTGCCCCAAGCAACTCGAAAGAGCTCCCCTCCCCCTAAACCTTAAATAGTAGTTTCCATTTCATTTTCCATTATCCCCATATAGCCCAGGTATCACCCCAATGTAACCCCAAATTAAACCCTAACGTTACCCCAATATAATTCGGATTAATTCGGAATCCCCATTAGAAGATTGCTGTCCTCGGGGGCTTTCATGGGTTCTCTGTCAGTTTTGGGGGTGACCCTAAACATCCCTAAACCCTCTTTTCCTGAGGTAAAACCTTTACCATGGTCGGCGCCGACCGTGCTGGGGAAGGGCCTGGACCAGGGTGGATCCCAGCCCTTAGCCAGTTGGCTCGGTCAAGGTTAAAGTTGTGAGGGTTTAGGGTTTAAGTATATTGGGATATTGGAAATGAACATGGAAACTACTGAAATGTGGGAGTAATATTGGGATAATGGAAAGGAAAATGGAAACTGCTAAAATTTTGGGGTCATATTGGGATAATGGAAAAGAAAATGGAAACTACTAAAATATTGGGGTTATTTTGGGAGAACGGTGAATCAAATGGAAAAGAAACTGGTAGATAAATGGAAACCCTAGGCTGCGCGCATCTCATGGGCTTACATGCAAGGCAAGTATGCCCTGCCAAGGGAAAGGTTGCAAGTGTTGTGGACTTTTTGAGGTATGTGTGCCTCCTACGAGGGCGCACATCTTGTATCTAGCTGCCAAGGGAAACTTTGATCGTTGTGCGTTTGTCATCAGCTTATGGAGGCCGAAGGCGCAAGGGTTTGGTGGTCCATGAGTTCTGGTCAAGACACCCTCTCTCCGCGCATCTCCCCCCTCACCTCCGTCGCTATGATCCTTGCGGTGGTTAAGGATTTCCGTGGGACTGCTTTTAGGACTGGCGTTTTTGCGTGACTTTAGGGGTCCAGCGTTTTTCGAGTGTGCGGGACTCTATTGTGGGACCGTGCGTCACACTGTCACATGTCTTGGCCTCAGCACGAGTTGGGTTTGCCTCAGAAGCCTCAGGCAGAGCATGCTTCATGTTCTTTACCTGCGGGTTGGCACTGCAGAATGACCAGCAAATCTTCAGTGCACAGTGCACACTGCAGCAGTTTGTTCGGGGTCATGGCCCGTGTCAGTGGTCATATGAATGCCACGCTGCCATCCTCCCGCGGCCACACCCTCTGTTTGCTGAGATAATGGGAAAGAAAATGGAAACTACCATAATGGGTTATATTGGGATAGTGGAAAATGAAATGGACATCACTATATATATATATATACTAAGCCAATTTTGGGCATTGGACATGCGCCTGTCACAGAGTTCTTCTAAGCTGCACTCCCCGGGACCTTCCGTGATGGCCTTGTCGTGCTCCAGAATCTAACTCACATGCGCCAGGGCCGAGTTTGAGTTTGGCATTTAGGTTTTTGGGAACCTGCAGTTGGGAGGTAGAGGACTGTCCGAAGCAGACATGGTTGGCAATTTTAAGCGTTTTATGGCCGCAAAATAAGAGCTGCTAATTCCCAACTGGGCAAGCAGGCTTTCACAAATAAGTGCCGCATTCTTGGGGACTAGAAAACTTGGAGATGTAGGAGTTCACATGCATCCCATAAGATGATTATGCCCATATCTCTGGGGCCTTCCCTAAAAGTGGTAGCACATGGACTTGAGAGCTGTCAGATCACAGAGCCTGGTGGTAGTCTGCTTGGCATCAGATCCTAGGCGTGAAGCTTATGCTGAACATAGTTCCTGGCCTAAACACGGTTTAGGGTTTAGGGTTTAGGGTTTAGCCCCACTGGTCATCTGATAATTTCTGCACTAGAAGGCCAAGTAAAGCGAGGAAGAAGGGTCTCTAAGAAGCTCCCGAAGCCAGCATTCCCAAAATTATTGTTACTCATTGAAGCTATAGTCTAAACTCCTTATAGGAGATCATAGAGAGGTGTATTATAGGGGTTATGAAGGGAGATACTGGGAGTTTAGACTAGTTTTTTTTTTTGCCTTTAAGGGTGCTGTGGTACCCATTATGACGAGGTGAACGCCTCTTCGCAAAGCTACAGAGTGCTGATCTTCCCTTTCTGGTGGGTGTGCGGATCTCGGCAAGGTTTGGTTCAGTGTATTCGTTATAATAATTGTAGAAACAATGTAATACTAGTAGTAGTATTATTATTACTATTACCACTAATAGTAGTAATAATACTTGTAATAGCAAAAATAATGTGATATTCATGAATGCACGGCATGCAAGGTGTCGTGCAAGTTTCTTCCGTAAAAATGAAGACTTCCTTCCTTTGGTGAATGCTTCAGCTCCCGGCGCCGTTGAGATTCAGAGACATTCCATATAGTGTGTCCAGGAGTTCTGTTGCAATAGACGATGGAGGCTTGACTTGAGAATGCCTGGACACTGTTTTTGATGGATTGGTGATTATTGTCGAGCTTTCAAACCTCGGATTCGCCTTAATCATGTTACTTATGCAGTCATTGCTTCAGTCAGGGCAAGACATATTTATGCAATTGTAGGGTAATCGGGTTCTGCTGCATGCATGGGGATACCAGTTTTCCCCTGATGTAGTGAAGGTCTCAATGCTGAGCCTCCACCGCGAGGACTCGTTTTTCTGAATGCAGTGTTCCAGGCTTATGGTTTGCTTAAGTAAGGCATCAGGCTCAAGAGACAAGCCAGGAGCGGTAAAGCTCATTTCGTCCCACGGATGATCTCCCATAGGTCCCCTCAAAGGCTATCTGAATCTCATATGTCACCTTGGAAGTCCAGACTAATCCCTTCACCATATTAACAAAACCCTCCCCTAATAATGAATAATACATCCGNNAAAAATTCCTCATGAGCATTTTAAAAGGGGCTGTACTAATTTTGAAAGGAGCCAGACCATAATGAATTAGGGGGGTTTTGAAGTCGTTAGGGGGGTATTTCATTAAAATTCCTTTTAGAATCAATTGAAATCGAATTAGAATCCTGTTAGAATCAATTGAAATTTGATTACAATTCCTTCTAAATCAGTTAAAATCAAATTAAAATCACGTTAGAATCAATTGAAATTTAACTAACATTCCTTTTAAAATCAATTGAAATCGAATTAAAATCCCAAAAGAATCAATTGAAATTTACTTAGAATTCCTTTTTAAAATCAGTTGAAATCGAATGAAATTCAATTGAGATTTAGTTAAATACGCTAAAACTGTAGTAAAATCATTTAAAGTTGCAGTCAGTTCTTGTATAAAAAATCCTTTATAAAACCATATGAAAATCAACCAAAACCTAGGATGTCAAGGGGATCCCTGATTCCTTTGGATTTTCTATTATACCTGATTGTAACGGGATTTTAATTCAATTTCAATTGATGTTTAGAAGAATTCTAAAAGATTCAATTGGTTCTAGCATTTAATTCGATTTCAATTGATTTTAAAAGGAATTCTAATCAAATTTCAATAGATGCTAACGGGATTTTAATTCGATTTCAACTGATTCTAAATCAATTTTAATGAATTGATTCTAACAGGATTTTAATTTGATTTTAGTTGGTTTTGAAAAGAATTTTACTTAAATTTCAATTGATTCTAACGGGAGTTTAATTCGATTTCAACTGATTTTAAAAGGAATGTCAATGAAATTTCAATTGATTCTAACGGGATTTTAATTCGATTCTAATTGATTGAATTTTAACGGAATTTTAATTAAATTTCAATTGATTCTAACGGGATTTTAATTCGGTTCTATTTGATTTTAACAGGAATTTAAAGGCGGCCCTACCAAATCCTTTCAATAAATATGCCCCCCTAATAATAGATAATTTCTGACACACCGGATTATT
>CAJNIZ010005869.1:40826-60781 GCA_905231905.1 Symbiodinium pilosum | reverse complement strand
CTTTCAATAAATATTCCCCCTAATAATAAATAATTTCTGACCACCCGGATTATTTATCATTAGGGGGGGGGACGTCGTTTATTATTAGGGGGAAGAGACCACGCAGTGGTAAAGTCTGCGGGATACATCTGGCACTACGTGGAGGGCTCACCTAGAGTCCCTGTAAGTCTCCCAAGCTATGCGTCCTGTGGGCAACGGATACCCATAATGCTTCAACTCTTATACTCTGTCAATATCGGGGGTCTTCATTATCAGAGGCGTTCTTCTAATCCGCATGAGCCAGCCACGAGCGCAAGCTTTCATAAAAGATTAACCCGGGAAGCCGCAAAAGCGCAGTTGCATTAACCCCCAACCAAAGTAGTCGCCCTAGACCTAAACCCTGAAGCCGAAACCCTGATGTACTTTGTGAAGATGGGCCGGGCCCGAAACTCTAAACCCTTCCCCTCAGCCGGGGTAGCCAAGCCAGGAACTGAGAGATCTCCTCTTCAATGGGAACCTCGAACTACGGCTTTAGGGTTATTCCAGATCCACTCCCCGAAGTCAGGATCCCTTTCTGGACCTTCTGGGCATTATAAGTTAGCGCGACTAGCGATGTAGCGATGTTTTTGGAACGTTTTTTTCAACAGTCACCTACGTTGAAGTGCGAGAAGCAGGCGGCCGAAGTTTGATGGTTTGCTTTAGTCCTTGGAAGGTGCATTTGATTTCGTTCGGATGTGGCATACATGTATGCGTGGAGGTGGCCCTCTAGTTGTGCCAATGCTGAACCCTTCGACTGTCTCATTGCGTGAGACGAAGGACCACCAAGACCAGGACAAGCGTGATCTGTACCCAGCGGGGGGAGGAGCAGGAGCAAAAGCCATACATGTAGCCGCCGGGGGCGGAGGGTAGCTGTGCTACTTCTACGACAAGAGGCAATGCCCGCACAAGAAAGTAAGTGAGAGAAAGCTATTTCTAATGGCTCGTCACCGTAAAAAGCGCGGATAGAAAATGTCTTGCGCCACCGTAATTATCTGCCTTCAATCATGGGAACTATGGTAACTATGTGACTTGTCAAGCCAAGTAGCGCAAGATTTCCTCAATCAACAAAATTTCCAGCTCAGGAGAGGAAGTATGAAGATCCGCAGCGGCGCTGAAGGAGCCGAAGTCCCGGGCCCCGCGGTGCTACTAAACGTTGTAAACAGAAGTGCCATAAGAGGGCATGGCTTCATAAAGTCAGGTTCCTTGTAGGAGTCCTCTTGGCACCTATTGGGGATTGCTGGGGTTTGTCTTAGGGAAATATGGGAGTTTAGGTGCTGTGTGGACACGCTCCGATTAAGCCCAAGAAAGCTGTAATGTAAGATTATTGCAAGCAGCTCCGTACCCCAGTCAGGGCCCCCAGAAGTTGTGCATGGGTGCTTTTGTTTCGCTTTGGGGTTCCATCATTTTGGCATTTGGGGCTTCAGCACGCCAAGTATCGTTGGAAAAAATCTAGCAAGAGGCAAGAGGTGAACAAGTACTCTTTTCTCAACATTGCAAGTTGATCCTTTCAGTATCTGAACAACTTCAATACCAATCCCAAGACGCCCAGAACACGGTTGAATCGGCGCTGAGATCTATCCTGGCACGTCGCCGAGTCATCAGAGCAAGTTCTGGACTTTCTGCATGGAGGCCAGTGTGATCCATAGCCTAAATTCTTTAAAGGGGGGTTGTATAGGGAATATATAGGGGACTAGTGTAGGGCTTACTAAGGGACATATTAGGAGTTTAGGCTACAGCCCATGTGCTTAGGAGTAAATCTACTGCTCACGCCCAGAAAGCGGAGCAAGGTATCTTTGAGTTTCCTGATATGATTTGGGCTTGCAACCTTGCCTCGGCACAGCTCATTACATAGATGTTCATGTGAGCTATAGTCTAAACTTCTTAAAGGGGGGGGTATATAAGGGAGTATATAGGGGTCTACTACAGGGGTTATGAAGGGGGATACTAGGAGTTTAGACTATTGCACATGTAGCATGCCCGGCTTTTGGTGCTTGGTAGATGGCCAATCTTCCTTCCAGGAATCTCAGTGACCCTCTCTGCCTCGCATGCCTTCTGTTGTCAGGCTTCTGCCATTTTGACGAAGTATGTGCCATCCCGTAGCAGTTTCCATTTTATTTTCCATGTTCTTTTCCATTTGATTCTCCATTATTGGGGTAATATGGGGTACCAGCATACCGTCTCCCAAAGTATAGGGGACATTGTGGGCAGAGGTTCGGCCAATGCAGGTGACCAGTCTGAGATGGACTGTTTGTTCGCACCACCATACGCATGCTTGCTCATTGGATATGAGGAGGACTAGTGGAGGGGTCTGCGCAGAAGTTAGGGAGGCCGGCTTGCTTGCTGAGGTTGCTTAATTACATGGTTTAAGACCTGTTAGCAGCAGGCGTCCCCAGAACTGTGTGGCAAACCATTCAGAATGGTTCATGAGTCATTGTCAACATTTTTCAACGATTCTCAACTTTGGACCGGATGTTTTGAGAAGTCTTTTTACTTCTCGTTCATGGCAAGAGCCAAGAAGCCGCCAAAAGCTCATGGCATAATACCGTAAGTGGTGAGAGCAGAAAAGGGCAGCGAGAGGCTTGCAAACTTGCAGAGGGCCAAGATGTAGATCACAAGAAAAGTGAGATGGCCAAGATCATTGCCAATTGCCAAATGCTCCCTCATACTTCTCGTGAACTTCCACTGAAAAGTACTATTTGACCCGCCATACATCTCTAATTACCCTATAAGGGGGATTCCTAAAATTAGGGGTACCATTTTGGGGATTCCTCTAATAAGGACTATAGTATATTGGGGTCTATATTGGAGTCCCCCTATTTTGGAAAACTGCCATAAAGCTGAATCTGCGCCAGGCCTTGCATCCATCCAGGCGACGCCAGCTCTCGACCCGCAGATTGTTTCTCCTAGCATTTGAGATCATTATATGAGCTATAGTCTAAACTGTTTAAAGGTGGTATATAAGGGATTATCTAGGGGACTACTACATGGGGTTATTAAGGGGATGCTAGGAGTTTAGACTATGGTTCATATGCTGCAAGCCCAAAAAGTCCTTGGAGGTCAGAGGGACTTGGTAAGTATACTTATAAGTGTAAGCTCCATCCGCCACATAATGATGTCCATCTATCCCCCTAGCTACTCCTGAAGTACCCGGGACCCTAAACCATAAAGCCCGAATAGTACGGTCCACAGTGGTTTCGGTGGTTTCGATGTTTTACGCTATGCCTATTTGCTAACCTAAGCCCTAAACCCTATACCCTATAACCCTCCAAGTATGGGCCTGCCAGGTGGCATGTACGAATATGGAGATTTCAAGCAGCGAGGTTGGGGCCTTCGACGGGCTGTTTCACGATGTTAACGGGGTTTTAGGGTTTGGGGGCTGGGTCTCTGAGGGGTCAGGGAGGTGGCTAGAGGTCTTGGGGCCTGGCATTCGAGCTGAGTGCATGTGGTTGCGAGGAAGAACTGCTGGTTTCAGGGCTTAGTTTTTGAAAGGGGTTGCTAGTCAAGGGTTTGGTGTTCAGAATTCCACCCTTGCGGAGAGGCGTCCTTGGCTTGGGCTGCATGGGGCTCCTGCACGGAAATCTGCAGCTAAAATCTGAAGGCTAGCAGTGGGGCGTAATCCACTGACGTGTGTGCTTTTGGTCATTTTCAAGGTAGCCTGGATTTCAATACCAAGCTTCTGCCAAGGCTTTGCACGTACAAGGTGTCAATTTTGCGAATGAGGACAAGTTTTTCCGTGTGAGACATACAAGTCGCGTGGTAGTGCTGTAGCACCGAAAATAGTTAAAACAGTTCAGTTCAAGTTTTTAGCGGGTCATCCCATGAGTTCAGCCCGCAGCCTCAAGGATTCGAGCCAAGCCTCAAAGAATCCTCTGTTCATTTGCGCCCTTATGTAGGAAGAGATTATGCAGTACTTATTTTGGGTTAGGCTAGGTGCATCTTTCAGGGTAGACAGCCTTGGGAATTTCATAGGATGAGGTCCACGTGTTCTTTCAAACATATATATGGAGTCAAGTAGCATACGGGGCATGTGCGAGATGGGTAACCTAGCAACCAGCAACCTCCAAGTGAGCATCGTTTCTTTCGGTATGCAAGAGCTATGACAGCAATGAAGCAGCATGAGTGGTCGCTTAGCGTGTTGCTCGCTCGGCATAGTCTCACATAGGCTTGCGCAGGCACTGAAGGTTGTTTTATCCGTGTAGTCTGCGCGGCTACGCAGCATATTGCACAGCCAGATCTGTTGGGTGTTCCGTGTAGGTTGTTGAATAGCATGAGTGAGCCGGCTTAGCCTGCTAACGTAAGCAAAACATCGATTCCGTGCAGTCTTCGTCGGACCCCCTCCGTCTCAGTATAAGATTCCATAAGGCCGAAACAATGCCCCAGTGACTTGAAGGTGTCCTCCATCTTCCAGGTAGTGGTGGCTACTTCGCAAGGCGCGGGTCGCATTTGAAAGGAAGGAGGAAGCTTGCACCACGTTTTGCATCCCCAAACTGACGCGCTCGGGGCCCGTGTAGCGCAAGGTCCCTTTCAGGGATACGGAGCTCAGGCATACCGGACACCGAGAAAGTATCCAAGTAGAAGCTACAGCGGGCATCATGTTCTTTGATAAAGACTGAGTTGCTTGTCCCCGCAATTGCTCCGCCAAACATAATGATCAGGCCTAATCAGGGCCCACTGCGAGGTATATTGTAGAATATCATACACCCAATATTGGATGCATTGAGCAAGAAGGGTTCGGCGTTTCGGTTTGAGCGCGCACGGTTTGAGCATCTGGCACTGTCGATGGTGTAGAAGAGCACCAGCAGCGTAGTAGGCTTGGTACTTGTCATCTGTCTTTTACTCCGTGCAACTGAGCTTGCAGTTGTAATACGGATAGTAAATAGGTTGTTCCAGAGCTTCGCGCACCGACGGCATTTATTGCGCTGCTGTGCACGCTGCTTTCGCCGCGGCGTGGCATTCGCTGCGCTCCCCGCGCTCACCACGCCCGCTGCGTTTACCGCGCACGCCGCTCACCAGAGTTGCTGCACGAACCGGCAGGCAAATCCACGACGACAACTCGCCAAACAAACTTTAGAAAAAGGGTACCATCCAACAAAGGACACCCAACCCAAATAAAACGGGCTACACATATCTATTTCGAGCATCCCCACCCTAGAGCCGTTATAGCAGAAGAAATGTAGTGTTTCGGAGAGGAATGGGGAGGATAGGGTAGGCCAGTGGTTGCTTGCGGATCCAACTTCCTACAATCCTAGAACATGCGTATCTTACTCGGCTCCCAGACAGTACAGGGGATTCTTGACACCGAGAGCTGACACGGACCATAGCCAAATAGATTAGTGCATGGGGCTGCAACCAGTCCTGAGTCCCCTTTCTCTGGGGCAATGCAAGACCTCGCACTGATACATCACTTTCTTAACTTAAACAGGAGCCATCCCTTTGCAACGAAGAGGCCCTAGATGCACCTGACGTGTGCGAAACCACTGCGATACCATCAGTATCCAAGAGTTTGATGAAGAGCTCAAAGTTCAACAGATGCCGTTTTGGTTTCAGCACCCTATAGGCATGGATATGCAGGACGTGGGCTTTAACTCCGGCCTGGTAGTGAGGTTTAGGATGAGTTACTCCTCTGGAATGTTGTTTCATGATGACTCCCAACTCTGGCTTTGAAGCTCCTCCTATGTTTGAAGACTTGCTTTTTTGGTTCAGACCATCAGCAAGTTTGAGCAACCCTCCAAGAAGAGAAGAAGCCGAAAACAGCCCTGAACACCGAGCCCTTGCAGGGAGGATGTGGCCTTTGCCGTCTGCTGAGCATTATGCAGTGACAACACTTGGTTATGGGTCCTGCAAACATGGAATCCCATGACCTTTTGAAGCTAGTCTCAAAATTGACCCACCCTGGTCCCGATTTTGAGTAGTCTTCCAGTTCACTCCGGAAGATAGGATCCAACAAAATCCATCCTCTCCCAAGAACCCTTCACCACCCAAGCCTGCAACCAATGCCGCAGCAAGCGGCCATCTCTCCAATGCAGGCGACTGCATCTCAACTGCTATATTGCGCTTTGTCGACTTGGCGAATTCAGACAGGGCAACAAATCCGGCGAGAAGGACTTCTAGATGGATTGCCGGGTCTTGCATTCAGGAGACCTAGAAGTTCCACTAAAGTGTGCTGGATCTGAGATGAATAAAGCCTTAAACCATTTCATAGGTTTGAAAGGTTTTTATAGGTTTTATGGATCTTAATAGATTTCTACTTCTCCGAGCTGCAATCTTTACACTTGTAGACTTGTAGATGTTCTGTTATAGCTTTTTATAGGTCGGAGATCTATAGAACCATTTTAATAGCTTGAAGGCTTTACAGGTTTTTATAGATTTCATAGGAATCAATCGATTTCAACTTCTCTGGACTTCTGTTTGTATAGATTTCACAGGTTTTATAGACCTGAGATCTATAATTAATAGAAAGCCCATCAAACCATTTTATATGCTTTGATACGTCTCCGGATTTTATAATTTTAGACTTGAGATCTATAAGTCCTATAAATCCTATGAAACCATGATATTTTATAGGGTTTGTAGGTTTCATGATTTTATACGTTGTAATAGATTTCCGATTCTCCGAACCGCTGTTTTCTAAGACCATCAGGTTCTTTAGATTTTATATGTTTTCTAATTCTGAGATCTATAAACACGTATAACAGCTATAAAGCATTAGATTTTTTAGGCTTCAGAACCCAGATTTATTAAAGTAAGAAACTATTCTACCCCTTGGGCCTCCATGGTTGGCAGCTGTTATTAGGGTTTGGCTCAGTGTTCTGGCTTTAAGGTTATGCAGTAAAGCGTGTGGTGGAAGGGTGTCGGTTGTATGAGTTGAAATATTTTGAAGGTGACTCATTTTCTTGACGTTGTGGGTCCCAATGGGCGGGTGGGTAGTTTCTGGTCCCAATGGGCGGGTGGGTATTTTCTATGACTTAAGACAGCTGCTCTTGGACTTGAGATGCTGAACCCTAAACCCTCAACCCTAAATAGTAGTTTCCATTTTATTTTCCATTATCCCCGTAGAACCCCAATACATGCCACTAATATTGCCCCAGCGGGTACCCATATCCCCAAAACCGGATGACAGGATCAAATCCTTGGATGCTTTGGGCGAAGTGGTGACAGTTTGTTGCAGGCCGGAAGCCCAAACCTCCCCCAACAAAACAAGAGGGTATATAGGGATTATAGGGGTGACGTCAGCAAAACAAGAGGGCATGTAGGGGTTACATAGCGGTTATACGGGGTTGTAAGGTGTGTGTAGGTGTTATCAAGGAGGTAAAACAAGGGGGTATGTAAGGCTGAAACTAGAATGGGGTTATTTTATGATGAAATAAAACTTCTAGACGGCATGCCTGGGACTCTTTGGGAGTGTTTGGTGGCAGAGGATGTCTGGTTGAAGGTGAGGGGAGCCATGATAAACAACAAGCCAAGCTTCTACCGGGTGGAGGTCTGGCTCATTCGTGCCGTACCGCAACTCCCGCTTGACGCATCCCGGCATGCCATGTGCTGGGCTTCTGCTTGCATTGCTTGCATTGCCGACCATGTAGGGAATCTAGGGACCCTCTGGGTTCGGTTTGTCTTTGAAGGAATTTTGGACTTTGAGTTGGATGTTTCGGAAAAGCAGATCCCTTCTTTTTGGGTGTCATGTCTAGCACCATTCCATGACGTGAATGCTGCTGAACTTGTTGGGCAGTTAGAGCAGGTTCCAGTTGGAAAGCAACATTGTGTGGAGAGTCCTTCGTGCAAGGGCACGTTTAGTTCAGTGCGGATTTCGCGGTGCACATGTGTTTCATGGAAACAGAATTTTAATCACCAGCGCCCCAACATGTCTTGGGCCTGGTTGGGCGGGGTAGCAACCACGATAAAGCCCTGCTCCCCCACGCTCGGCTCCCTGTTCGTTGATCTCTGGTCATCCTTAAAAATCTGGTGTTCTGATGCAATTTCAACCGAGTGGCTTGCGACAAGCAATCCTACAAACTCTGAAGCAGGCTTTACATACGCTAGCTCTACCTACGCTGATCTTTTGTTGCCATGAGCTCGCCCTCCCCAGGACTGACTTGATACAAGTTTCCAGATTGCCAGTGTTGCCGTTTTTGTTCCAAAGCCGCGTCGAATCATGATTTGTTGATTTGTTTAGCCAGCATTCTGGATTCCACTGTTTGCCCCGCGCGCTGTTGTGCGCAAAGAAGAAGGGAGAAACCCTGAAACTCAACACTCCGCACCAGGATTTCATTAGAATTCCTCCTAGTAACGCCACGCCGACCTTCTGTAACTCTAGCACGTATTGTCACCACAAAGACGCGGACAACTTTTTGTGGCGCCTTTTGTTAGTCCTCTACACTTACCTACGATTTCTGCAAAGACACTTCCTGTAAGAGCGTAAGTCTTTCCAGTACCAATTCTATTCCTCTCTATCTGCAATCCTTATACATACTCCCCTCATTTGGGCAATTTCGGCCTCTTACAGTACGTAAAATCTTCTGGAGTTACTTCCAGGCATTTGCTGCAGCCTTCTCTTGGCGGTTCCGTGTCACTGGTTTCCCGGCCCATTGGTCCTTGGCAGGAGTCTGCAAGAGTTTAGCAGACAGCCCGAACTGATGATTAATAACATGCCTCGTAACTTGAAGGATGTTCATACACTTCATATTCCTTGTCCTGGGGTTTTTTCATAGTCATAGATAGATTGAGAAATATTCGAAGTTGAGAGGTGGTCCGATTTGCATATGTAGAGTAGGGGTTGTGCAGGCAGTACGCAGTTTGCGTGGAGGTCTGCGTCCAACGGACGCAATCTGGATTGCGCAAGGGTTCTCTCAAATGTTGCAGAAGGACTGCCCTTGCTGCTACTTTTTCCTGATGCAGGATCTGGATCGTAACTGGAGAATATGTACCAAAACTGCAACAGAGAGCCAACAGCGTGAATTTGCTGGGGAGCATCCGGGAAGCTTGAGGGGTCACGGTAACAAGCGAGCGTTGGAAGTGGGATGTTTGGGCTTCCAGTGCAGGGGCCCATCCCTGCTCGCATCGTATGCCACGTGAAGTCCTTGAGAGCATTTGGAAGGCTTGGGCGTTGAAGGCCCATGGATTAACTCCAAACACTTTCGGCCTTTCATTTTTTGGCCGCAATAGATTCGATTGCTTGTGTTTTTCCTGTCCCATCTTGTGCGCCTTGACCCGCGCTTGGTGTTGAGGTGCTCCTGGCCGCCTGTAGTCCTGCAGAGACCGCCGGGGACCATCGTCAGCCTGTTTTTCCTCACTGTGGAAGCTTGAAGAGCTTTATAGCAAAAAGAACCCCCCCATTCTTGGAGAATAATCTTTCTTGCTATCATATACAGTAAACCACGAACATTCTGTCGTCTAGTTCAGGTAACAGACGTGCAGATTGCATTGGTGCTGCTAGGAGGAGACGCTGCGAACTCTGCAGTTTGCCGACAAAGTGCGGCAGGCAAAGCCTTTACCCCAACCCTAAACGCTGAACAACTATAGATTTCTAATCCTGGTTGGCCTGGGTGGCAGGAACTCCAAGGTTAAGGGTTCAGGATGGGGTTTGGGTTTCAGGAGTTTAGGATTGAGGGTTCATGTTCAGGCAAAAAAGTATGATCCCTACCGTATCTAATTGCACCCCGGAACACTATAACCCCGATCATAAAGGGCATTCAAGCGTTGATGCGGCTGTATCCCCTTTCTGTGTAAGCTCACAAAAAAAGACCTTTGGCAGGTGATCAATTTCCCAAAGCAGAAGATTCTGCCTGTGGAGGAATTCCAGAGGCGTTTCATCTGGGAGTTGCCCAAGGTGAGCGGTATATTTTGGGGATCCAGAACAAGGATTCATAGTATTTTGCGTCTATATCAGGGCCCCGCTGGCTATCCGAACTGCCATCTGTGTACCCAACTGCCCCTGGAAATAACACCCTTGCATCAACCCCAATAAATGTTCCCAATATAATGCGGCTGTATAAAAGGCGAATTTAAATGAGGGGGTGAGGGGTTAGAGTGTTCAAGGGGAAGTGGCGTTAATAGGTTTAGGTTTTAGCCCTAGGGGACTGAACATGTAGTGCTGATGTCATTCCTTTCTCCCTAGGTCAGCACATGTGCTAGCTAAAGCCTTAAACTCTACACGGCTCTGACGCTCCATGCACCACCGACGTCCTGGGACCTCAAGCCGCATTCACTGCCATATTCAAACCTTAATCCCTAGACCTGAACCCCCCCAAGCCCTACCCCAAATCTCATGCCCCAAACCTTGAGACCCAAGCCTCCAACCCTAAACCATCCTATACCCCCTGAAGGACCAATACTTCTGCATGTAACTTGCTGGGAAATAGGGGAATAGAGGACTGGATTCCCTAAAGTAGCCCCCATGTAAGCCCCAACAGCATGATAGTTTCCATGTTCTCTTTCATTCCCCTACTTATCCTTATGAAGCCCTAGTTTCCATCTCATTTCCATGTGGTTCTCCGTTATAGTAATTGGCAGGCTCTGGGCTACAGTGGGCGGTGAAGCTTGGGCCATTGCAGCAGCTGCTTTTGCGGAAGCAAGCGCTGGAAAAAGGGGCGAGGAATGAGGGAGCAAAGGTTCAGGCATGAAGGTTTGGTAGGGTCGGTTTGAGGAGTAAGGGACTTTTGCCTTCTGGTGCTTCGTAGGGCATCAGAGAACATAATCCCTGCATAATCCCTGTGTTATATATACGCATATATATATATATGTATATATTGTTCCCCTTATCCCCTACAACTCTCCCAGTAGGCTTGATTAGGGATTGAGGTGCAGGAGGCTCGGCTCCTAAACATGAAGTAGGCTTAAGCATCAGTTTCCGAGTCATCCCTGGCACGTAATCATCAACCTCCGCCCCCTAGCATTTTGTCTCAATATACTCCATTAATGGCCTATGTTAATGTTACTCCCATAAGGCAATGCATAGCCTTTATATTAAGGACAGTGGTACCAGGTTGGGGCTATTCATTATGATGGTTGGAGGGCATTTCACAGTTGACTAAGAACGGCTTGAGCCTTGGCTGTTCTGGTATAGCGCCCGTGCCAAGATCACTGGGAATTCCTCGACGAAAGGATTCCTTCCGCAGCATCAAGCCTTCTTGTAAGGCCCTGTCTGCATTTTTTCTTATCCTCACCCTTCACCCGGTAACCCCAGACCCTGGATCTATAAAAGGCCCTGAGAAAGGCGCCTGAAACCTGAAAGTGTGTGAGGCTTCAACCCAAACGGCTCCAACCCTTAACAATCACAAAGCTCTGGCTTTCTCTTTCCCAACAGCGTTTTCGCATGAGAGGCCTTGAAAGCTCGACGGGAAGAGGCGGCTGTTGCAGTAATTGTGTAGGACCCCCACAAGTTCTTGGGTTTTTGACCCTCACCCGAAAACAGCTGGTTGACAGGGAGCAGTTCTCATGGTTCTGCATTACGCGCTACAGCTTCGCTTGGGGTCGTTTGGGATACAAGTAAAGTCTCGAAATTTCTAGGGCTTTTAAGGAATGCTGTAAGGAAGCTTTCTGGACAAAGGAGCACCTCCGCAGAATGATGTATGGTAGGTTATCCAAATTATGGTTGCTTTTTTGATCCCTATTATTGTCTGGCCCCCGAATTCATTTCATAGGGGTAGCCCAAATGGTGGCATCACCATTGGATCGGCTAGAGTTTCCAAAGCTCTGCTTCAAAGTCTGACAATCCCACCTTCACAGCCCCTTCAGAAACGGACCGATTTTGAGAGTGCCCCGGTACTTACCGCGTCCTACGGTGCCGAGTGCACATAAGTATTTCTGATGCTTTCTCTGCCATTGAGTCGTGGCAAGCAATGCCTCTTTTCATGACTCATGCATGACACAGGTAGATCCGACAACGGGCTTGCAATCCTGTGGATCACATGAGCTACAGTCTAAATATTATAGGGCTTATCCAGGGGGATATTCGGAGTTTAGACTATAGATACAAATGGTCGGTTTCCCGGCGCGCCAGGCCCTACGCCACCTTGAGCGGAGCCAGCGGCTAGGCGATGAAATGCGGCAAATCCAGGCCTTTGCGTGCGGCCGTGGAGCCCAAACCTGGGGATCGGGGTTCATGGTTCAGGATGGGGGCGTATAGTAATAACTATAGTATTAATATCAATAATCATAGTAAGAAGACTCATAATAGTAGTAATAATACGCGTAATAATATCATGGAGCCTTGAAGGTGTAAGGTTTTTTGAGCTATTGCCGGGGTTTTGAGTGTGGGGCTGCCGGCAAAGAGGGATGGAAGTTAAAAGGGCTGTTGTTTCAAATTTCAAAAACGTTCCCCTGCTGTGCTCTCCCTCAAGACATTTGGATTTCCCCCTCAACCCTTATTCTACGTAATCCCCTCCCCATAAGATAAAACCCTTACTTTGCTGATAATACGGGTTCTCCATAATACTTAATGGAATTTAAAATGGTACTATATTGGGATAAGTATTGTCGGGGGGTAGGGGGGCTTCACTGTTGGGTGGAGGGTTCGTTTAGGCCACTACAGTATCCTTGAGGTCCTGCACTTGGGGGTCCTGGGGGTGGTCTACTGGAGGGAGCCTTGACATTTGTTCGGCGCAGTGCCATGCCAAGGCATAAATAATCACCAAGAAGAATTCTTATCGTCCAAGATGTATTAGACCTCAGCATGATACTGGTAATTATTTGCGCTCGTGCTGCAGTGTCTCGTGGTCTTGTCAAAAGGGCTTTCTCAAAATTGGGGGTCTGCCTGTGCCTGTAGAAGTATGTCTTGATTACGCCTAAAGAAGAATTTGATTTGAATCAGAGTGGTTGGTTGCTTCTTTTTATTTTGTGGAAACCCAAATTGTTTACCATATGTACCCACTTTGGTAACTGAATCTAAGTTCCTTAAATCCCTATATTCCCCAAGTTTCCATTTCACTTTCCATCTTCTTTTCCATTTGATTCTCCATTATAGTGGGATAGTATAGCTTAGTTCAAGTTCCTTAACCCTAAACCCTAGATCCTAAGTAGTAGCTTCCGTTTTTCTTTTTCATTATTCCTATATAACCCCTATATTATGGTAGCTTAGTTTAAGTTCCTTAACAGCAACCCAGATCAAGCACCTGCAAGTTGGAGCCTTTCTTACAGTCAGAGCCTGGGGCGTTTTTGCCATGGCTGCCTTCCAGGACTAGGGTAGGCAAGTAAAGTGCTTCAAATCCCTGTATGGCTCTATATGAGCTATAGTCTAAATTCCTTAATGGGGGGTTACATACGGGATTATGTAGGGAGTATTACAGTGGTTATTAATGGGCATACTAGGAGTTTAGACTATGGCCCTATATTACCCCAGATTCCATTGAATTGTACATTTGATTCTCCCTTACTATCAGGGTATTATCCCTAAACCTCCTACGGTCACTATTACATCCACCTAAATCATATCCTGAGTTGTTTGTATGCTGCGCGGTTCCCGCCACTCCAAAGCCCATCCCTGCATGTCCAAGCCTCAGGCATGGGTTGCTGGCAAAATCTCAGGCGCAAGAAGGTTTCCCTCAAATAATTCTGGCCCTGGGTAGCGGAAACCCAATCATTCGAGGTAGAGTTGGAAACGTGGAGAACCAACCATTTGCAAGCCCCGCCTCCATAGCATCCCTATATGCGCAGAACTCTAATCTCGAAGAAGGGCCTCCACGTCTGGGTTATCCATGATAGTGAATGTTCGAACGCCCTTGTTTTCTTCTACAGGTACGATGCCCAGAATCATTTAGGTAGGCCTGCTCCGCTCAACGCTCCACCCTCATGCTGTGTCGGCTTGTCCCATGAGTCGGTCACTCCGAAACCGCGCCCTAGACCCCAACCCCGGATTGTTTTCCAAACGTGCTCGTACCATTCTGACTGATTCCGCTGCCGCGCTGGCTCTTGCAGATGTTGATTTTGCGGAGGTGAAAGCTTGTGCGTTTTCCCCTAGCGCAGTCGCAGAGCGACTGCCGCTTTCCTTCCGTGCGCCCGCGGCCGGCTGCACGTAGCTGGCTGTGCACAGGGGACCATAAACATTGTACTTCTTGTAATGATTACTCGTGCTGCTTCATAGTACGTAGTATGTGTAGGCATTCGTGTTATGGCCTATCTGTGGGTGAAAGTAGCGCATGCTTCGAGGGCTTCGGGTCGAGGGGCCAGCTTTGCTTCTTCGAGTTCCCCGGCAGTTGAGGAGGACCCCAGCTGTTGGGGCCCAGGCAGCCGGCCAAACGGACCGATTCGCAAGTCTTAGTCTCAGTCTCACAGCTTGCTATCCCAGAAACATGGCGCTGCGGAAGCGGTTTCTGGGATCATTGCAGAAGACATTTTGTTTTGTTTTGAGTTGAAATTCATAGATGAGAGCGTGTACCAAGACATTTGCCTCCAGCCAAACTATGATCCAGGACTGGGATGTGCCTCCAAGTACTATTTCTGATGTGCCCTGGCGGCAAGCATTAAAGCTGGTAGGCCGGTGTTTCTACGAACTCCATCGGCTTCAGGTGGGCTTGATTGGGGGTTCTTTTGAGGGACGACCAGGCCAAGCAAAGCTTTTGCAGAGAGAGCCTTGGCAAAAAGAGGGTCAGGCGGAAAAAAACTGCTCTTACAGGAGGTCTAGCAACACTTTGCTCTCAGCCAACATGGTCCCGAGATGTGTGGATTGTTGAGAACTAGCCCAAGGGCTTACAATGGGCAATTGTTAGATCAGCTGTCAGCTATGGTTTGTCTTACCACTTGCTGCTGTTGAGCCTGGGGACTGTTGTGATTCTCGGGACAGCTATCTGCACGGCCGACATGGTCCTTGACACGCTCAGAAGTCAGGCCTTCACTAGAAATCATATCGCGTCTAAGAATGTGATTTTCAAGTCATGCCGTACGGCGTAACTCTCAACCGCCTGAAGACAAACCTCTTTGTTGGGTCGGTGAAATTCGCTTAAGGAGGTATCATAGCAAACCATACTTCGCTTGAGGTTTGATCTGAGGGTACTGGACTCCTTCTGCGGGTTATCGAAACAGTATATCATCATGGCCAGTCAGTTGGACAGTTGCTTTGGAAGAACAGTGATCCACAGAATAAATTGAACGGGTCTCGTGTTACCGGGGCCCCCAAGATCCGAACTCTGACTGTTGGGAGTGGAGAGGGACCTATAGTTCGGATCTCGACCGCATGTGTAGGGAAAATCATGGTCGCACTGCGAGCCACGCTGTTCACGGCAGATTGTAAGGAGCCTTCACATTATGGGTCCTTTGTTGGATCCTTTTCTGAAGGTCTTTTTGCTCCAAATACCTACTATCAATCCCTATAGAACACCAGTTTCCATATTATTTTCCCTTGGATTCTCCATTGTTATTGACTTGCCCATCCTCAAGGGCTGAGCCCCGTCTCAGGATCATGATCGCATGGCAATGCTCGGGGCCTCAGCTTAAAACGGCGTGGTATTCAGAGGACTCAAGGTAGGGAGAACCCAAGTTATAAGCAGGGAATATCCTGTGGTTCATCATAACTGGTGCTTGTGGTGGTAGTGTAGTAGTAGTGACCCCAAACCCTAAGACCCTGCTGTAGTAGTAAGTAGTAATTACTATTGCTATTATTGTTATTAGTAGTTGTCGTGGTCGTGGTCGTGGTGCTGGTGCTGGTGCTGGTGCTGGTGCTGCTGCTGGTGCTGCTGCTGCTGGTGGTGGTGGTGGTGGTGGTGGTGGTGGTGGTGGTGGTGGTAGTGGTAGTGGTAGTGGTCGGAGTAGTAGCAGTAGCAGCAGGAGCAGCAGGAGCAGCAGGAGCAGGAGCAGGAGCAGCGGCGTAGTTGAGTTGATCTGTCTACCTAACAGACCTGGCCTTGGTTTGAGTTCAGAAAGCAGGTTTGAGGTTTCAGCGCCTCGCTTTCGGAGTGGCCCTTTGGATTCAGGTACCCGATTCAGGGGTGCATGCTTCTTCGTGGTCTTGATCAGAAGAGATGTCTTTCAGGTTCGGCCAGTCTTTTGCATAGTATCCATTAATCACTCGCAAGCTCCACAGGAGCATGAACTAATGATGCCCAAAGCACTATGGGAAGGGAGGTCTTCTTCGGGTATCCCGGTGGGCTCCACAAGTAGTTAAGTGGACGTCATTTAGGGGCCTGGCAGGCTCAGCATTGTTCGCGTCCGTGTGCGCCCCATATGCGTACCGACTGTACCTGAACTGTAGTTTTACACAGGCTGAGTATAGGTTCCAGCAGATCACAGCAGGCAGATGGCAACTGCTCGTCACATGCCTTGTTTGTGTCAGGACTACTAATTTAAATAAGCCTTCGACAGACTTCAACATGTTGTCTTTTTTGTTTCGGAATGGGGAGAAGGTCTTTCAATGCAGGGGGGTGGACCACTGAAACTAAGGCGGCAGGTACTTAGGTGAAATCTTCTGGGTGTGGGGCATGCCTCTCCCTGGGGTCATTTGGAAGTGCTTGCCCTGCATGCCATCTTTTGGCACCTCGGATGTTTAATTTTTGGATCCTCGTCACTGATAGACTCTGCCCGCCCTTCTTTGGGCGTCCTTCAAGACGATGTAGTCCTATTTCAGGTTTGCCCGCCGGGCCCTTAGACTGTTAAAGCAGAATGCCAAAACCTTCAGGCAGCCTGAATCCGCATAGTCCTTCAGCACCAAAGCCCAAACAACTTGTAGTGCCTCGCATCTTGGCAGCTAGCCGTTTTGAATGTACACTGAAGACAGGCCTGCATGGCATGGCCCTTTTTGCTATCCTCACCCAACTTTGCTTATACAGCTTACATAGACTCCACTTCGCTCCTACCGTAGTGAGCTGCCAAGGCCACAAGCTCTTCCAACAGGAGCTCATATCACCGCGGCTTGGCATTGCAGCGACTATTGGGGTCGGGGCAAGGTTTGTGCTTAGCTACGAACATTTGAGCTTTACAGCACGTCAAGGCTCCCCCCGAAAGACCATGTGTACGTCTCATTTTTCAGGGCCACTGGTCAGGGGAGCCTGATGTAAAACATTTATGTCCTTTAGCAGCAGGGTATAGTGTTGCGGTCCAGGGGTTCGAAGTCTTCCCGAAGCCTTCCCTACCCTTCTTACGCTACCCTGAAAATTTGAAGCTTTCGGTTGTTACTCTCCGAAGCGGCAACCACAATTGCAACCGGCCGTCATTCGGGGCCGCTTCTTATTGCTACCACTAGCTATATGCAGATGAGCTTGGGGGTTCATTCAGCTTTGGCTGAAGGATTCATCACGGTCAGTAATCCCTCCCCTACACAATTCAAGTGGATGGCCTGGTGGAGCACCTCTGAGCACCTCTTCAATTCTGAGCTGGTAATTGCTGACTCTGCGCACTGCTACACAATAGCAGCTGTGTGTTTCACAGCCGGGATGAGGACAAGATAGAACATATTGAGCATACTGCATACTAGTCGCTAAAGATAGATAATCCCATTCGGCTGCACCTGTAAGATCTGATGGGGTACCGGTATGCCTCTGGTGGGGGGTGCAGACTGCTTAGCATACTCTTCAGTACGCCATGAGATTGCCATAAGATTGCGGAATGGTTTATGGGAAGGATGGTCTACCAACATGAATCTTCCAGACCATTAACCCTTGACCCTATAAACATGCGCGTGCCCAAACCCTCTAAACCATTCTAAACCTAAGCCAGCCAGAGACAGGAAGTGAAGCCTCCAGAGCCGCTCCTGCTGTATTTAGGAGAACGGCTTATGGTAGACCTTTCCGCGTCTTTTCCATATGGCGCACAGGAAGACTCCATAAGCACAACCCTATATAAAATGGGCGTTATTCTGTATAACCCCCCAATATTTTCCTTTTTATGATATAGTGATTTCCATTTTTCTTTTCCATTATCGCTATATAACCCCCAAGATATACCCTGTAATATAGTAGTGTCCATTATCTTTTCCATGAACCTTAGACAGCCCCCGAATATCTACCCCCAATATACTATAGTAGTTTCCATTTTCTTTTCCATTCTCCCTATATAACCCCAATATAACCCCAATATATACCTCATTAGAATATGGTAGCTTCCATTTTCTTTTCCATTTCCCTATATAGCTAAACCCTAAACCCTAAACCCAAAAACCTAAACCTTAAAGCCTAAAACCTAACCACGAAAAACCTAAACCCTAAAACCTAAACCCTAAAACCTAAACTCTAAAACCTGATACCCCATTATAACATAGTAGTTTCCTCCTGAGCCTAGGAGTGCTGTTTACGAACAGGATGGGATAGACCCCAAGGCCGACGGCAACAGGGAAAAGGGTTTAGGGGTTTAGGGTTCAGAGTCTAGGGTTTAGGGTTCAAAAGTTTAGGGTTTAGGGGTTTAGGGTTTAGGGCTCTTTCCAGGTTTCGGGTCAAGGGCTTCGGGCTCAGGGTTCAGGGGGTTGGAGATTCAGCCTAGGGTCGCAGGAATGCTTGGAATTTAGCTTACTCCGCGCAGCGTTGCTTCAAGGGTCAGGGATGTATAACCCCCAATATATACCCTATTGTACTATAGTAGTTTCCATTTTCTTTTCTCCCTATATAACCCCAATATAACCCCAATATATACCCCAATATACTATAGTAGTTTCCATTTTCTTTTCCAGTATCCCCAATATCTACCTACCCTATTACGACTAAAGGTGCAGCTTCAATCTGCCTGAGCATTTTTCAAGTACATCATGTTATGGGTTTAGGGTTTAGGGTTTAGGGTTGGGGTTTTAGCCCTAAACCCTTTTAAACCCTAAACCTTAACCATTACTTCCCTGTTCTTGGGACTCTGCCAACTTTTGGAAGCCCTGAAACCTAGGACCTTGGGCTAACTGGCAAGGTCGGCCACAGAACACCATGGAAAACCTTGGGATTAGGGTTATAAAGGGATTATATAGGGTCATGTATTGGTTATGTAGGGATTTAATGGGAAAGAGCATGGAAACTACTATAGGCTTCAGGGTTTGAGAAGGTTTCTTGATTTTTTTTTGGTGATGGTGCCCTCCCAGAACCCGATGACACTCTTCCCTCAGAGAGAAGACATTCAAAGTTGAAAGTGAGCAGCACCATCTGATGGAAGCAAGAACCCACCCAAATGACTTTGAAGGATCCCTACGCAGGTGCCTTTCCTGGCGTGGCATTTTTGCGCGCCAGTATTTGTAGGCTAGAAATCTACACATCCCTTCCATCATGGAGTCTCATGGACCTGAGACTGAGGATGTTTGAGACCATGCATGTCCATGGAATCCTTGACAGGCCGTCGCACAGTGGCCTTACCTCGTGGCCTGAAGCCCAGGATTCGAAAACTAAAAGTTGTGTTTAAGGGTTTATAGGGTTTTGGGTTTGGGGGTTGGTTGTACGGGAGCTTGGGAGACGCTCAAGGAGACTACACATTTGAGAAACAGTCCTGACCATTACCGATTTTAATTTGCGCAGGCTCATATTGGCCCTTTTCTCAGGTCCAACATGGAGTTAAACACATTGAAATAGATCTGCAAATCCGTATCAAAACCCGTGTAAACTTAGCAGTAATAATGACAACAATAATAGCAGTAAGATAGCACTAGAACAAGTAACAGCAATTGTCATAGTCATAGTAAGTGTTTTAGTAAGAACAGTAGCACTTAACTAATCATACTCGTCTCCTGATATGGTATATTGTTGTGAAAGGTGGTCCAGGGCTTTGGCGAAATACGTTACTGCGAGGGCTTGACTCAGAGACTGATCCACTTGAGCCATAGTCTAAATTCCGTAAGGGGGTTATATAGGGGATGATTAAGGTGGATACTAGGAGTCTAGTCCTACAATTGTTGGAAGCCCTTTCAGCTTTACCGTAGGTTTTGTGTCGGCTCTAGCAGAGGGGTTTCTGACGTAGATTCGAACTTCAGCAAAAAGAGGCGTCGATCAAGCCCAAAACCCAAATGAACCACACCAGAGCCGTAATTGGCTTGCTTTTTTTTTTTTTTTTTT
>CAJNIZ010005869.1:4497-35627 GCA_905231905.1 Symbiodinium pilosum | reverse complement strand
AGGGTTTAGGGTTTAGGTCCAGACACTACTTGTTCGTCACACGCGGTCATGTCGCAACACCCAACTCCAGATGACAACGCAGGCATTTCTGAGGTTAGGAGCTAACGTCATGATTGCTTCTGAAGGTTGTAGAGAGCGCTAATTTGAGGGGGCGGGTTGGCATCGAGTAATGCCCAATACTCACGTGTCCTCTGGAGCACTCCCCAAGGTGTCCCTAGTACACCAGGTTTAGGGTTTCGGGTGAAATTGTTGCATATCAGGTATCATTAACCTCAGGGCTGTCAGGGGCTTACATGTTAAATTGGGCTTCTTGGGTTCTACTCCAAGGTGAACAGTCCGAAGGGTGGGGCCATTCTGTAGTAGCTAGGTCGATGAGCACGGTTGACGATGGTCCCAACTCAAAAAAGAGAGAGAGAGCATACCTTACTGGTGGTGAGTAGGGAATACAGGAAGATACTCCCTATATTTATGATGTGGGTAGATAGTCAACCCTGTTTTTTGGAGATCAATTGAAACTGCGGAAGAAGTCGAGAAAAGTTGATTGAACCATTTGATTGGGAAAGCAGTCGATTTGGAAAAGTCGCAAACAAGTCACACAACAGTCGAAAAGAAAAAAAAAGAAAAAAGTCCAAACCGTCAGAACAAGTCCTGAAAAAACCTTGTATAATCCCATTATTATACATTCCTGTATTGTTCCCTACTAACCCCCCCAGTAGGCTTCGAGAAGTCTGTGTCCACTGCAGCCAGGCCTTGGCCAAAGACGTCCCCACCTTGGTGAAGGAGTGAGAACGCTCTTGCTTGACTCAGATTCGGGTTTAGGGATTGCGTTTAGGGTTTAGGGATTAGGGTTTAGGGATTAGGGTTTAGGGTTCAGGGTTTGGGGTTTTTAGGGTTTAGGAAATAGGGAATCGTGACTTTCGAAGTAGACATGACATCTTTGTTGTTGCAGATCCCTTGTCAGGGTTATAGAGTGATAGCGAAAGGTTCTTGAAGATCTTGGAAGCGTACTCATGGCCATTTAACGTCCCACGATCTCACTACGAACACGAATTCCAAGTGTGGCTCCTGCTCCCTAAGCCTTCGTTGTATTCCTGCCATCAGCAATCGAAATCCCAAAGTCCTACAACCTTGCCCAACCGTTTCTTCTTCTCTCGTGGATGCAGCCTTAAAGTAGCACACATCCTCAGCCCAGACTCCCGGGAGGATCTAGAAGGTAGTCCCCCCCCCAATATGGTACCCTATACTACTATAGTGCTCTGAAAGGGGCATGTATTTTCTAGGTCTATTTCAGGGATCTGGGAGTCAAAAGCTGAGGTGATCAGCCCAGGCCTGTTGGCGACCAGGCCAGGAAATTTGTGGAGTGCCCAAAGCCTTGCGTAAGGACCTTCAAAGTGGAGGACGGATGGGGATGGCCCAAAGGTAGACGACCGCGCAAACCCCTAAGCAAAGCCAGTTTGGACCCCCGGCATCGACGCCAAGGTTTGACTTGTTGGATTGATTCATTGGTTCACAACTTATTGGTTCTTAGTAGGACATAAGGGAAGATATTACATAGGGATTACATAGGGCGTATATTTCCTTATTCCCTACCAAGAACCAGTAAAAAAGGCTCGTCCAAGGTCTGTTGATGCTGCGCCCATCCGGAGCCCTCCCTCTGTTTGCCCTTCAGGTTCCATGAAATGTAGCAGTTCCCACAAATGAGGTTATATTGGGGTTATATTAGGGTTATATTGGGGTTATGTTCGGGTTATATCAGGGTTATATTTGGATAATGGGAAAATGGAAACTTCCATTTAGGCTTCCATAAATAGCGGGATCCCAATGTAGAACCCAAAGTACTACGAAAACCCCGATTATGAGGATCTCCAAAATGATACCCATGGTTTTGGGAACACCCGAAATGCATGAAGGGAAAACTTACGTTGACGGGACTCTGCGAGACCTCCAGCTGCCAAAGCCGGAAGGTTTGGAAGGTCAAAGGACCTGTAAAGAGAACCGGTTTAGGGTTAAGGTTTATTTCTGCAAACGAAGCTTCTCCCCAAAACATGTAATTTAGCGAGGGGCTCCAAAATGGGACCCCCAACTAATTGAGGGGAGGGGATTTGGGTTATCCCAACCCCTTATGACTACAATAGGATTCTGATTTCAAGGGTTGGGGTTATAACCCTTAACCGTATAACCCTTAAACCCTAAACCCTGAACCCCTCTTATGGTCAACTGTTGGAAAGTCACGGTTTTAGCCAGGTCCACCTTGGAAGATGTGGCGCTCTTGACACCTGGGACCAGCCAGGCACGGCAATGCAAAATTCGAAGCCCTCAGCCTGTTTAGGGGTTTAGGGTTTAGAGCCCCAATCCCTAAACCCTAGCTCCCATGTGCCTCCACATAGCCCCTATGTATGGCTATGTAACCCAGAAACCTCATCTATGCGTAATCCAAGCCCTGTCAACCCTAAGTCCTAGGCAGTATGATGTGGATCTAACGTCCTACCACGGGCCCCTACCTGCTTCCTGGAACCTACTCGCATTTCATCGGGCCTCTAGGGCTTTATGGGAGATGGTCGGTAAAAAGGATGCCAGGGTTAAGGGTCCGTACAAATAACATGCTCTCCCATTTGCTTAATATGCTTCCGAATCGCCCATCTCGAAGAGAGAACCCGGTCCTGAGGATACCTTGTAAGAGCCTGGCATACTGGTTAAACATGTTCCGGGCTGCTGCTCGGGTGGATGTCTAGGTTTTCATGGGAGGGCAAATATTAAGCATCAGCTCGATTAAATTAACAGCCAATCACGCCATTCCTGGGTTTCAACCTGCGCAACAAGGTGGAGCTATTTCTAATTGGAAAGGCCTTTTGCACCTGTAAAGCTCCGCTTTCCGTAAATCGCAGAAATTCAGCATCGTTCTATGTCTTGATTGTTAACCGAATATTAATAGTGGAAGATCTGCCTGCGTCATTCATTCTTCACTGTGTACCAAGACTATGTCTTTGGGTGTACGTCTTTTGGTTACTGCATAGCCCAGTAATACGCTGTTTACATCCATTATGGATTGTCCCTCAACCCCGTTACAGAGCCCTGATGTACATTCCCCTGCTTAAGATAATTATCCTGCGACTATATGGAGGGGGCGTTTGGATTCTAGTTGCACGGGCTTTCCCCTGGGTTGAGGCTTTGACTACAGGCAAATGTGGCATCTCTCCCAAAAATGTCATGCACGCTCCCTGCCCGATCCCCATGAAGGGTATCTCGCTGCGTGTAACAGGGACTCCCCCGGCTTTAGAATAGCAAGATCTCATCTCGTCCCATGTTGTACAGCTGGGATACGTCTCGCTAATCATCTACCAGCATAGGCGCTTTAACCCTATAAAGCCTACCTTGCATCATGCATCGAATACCCGGTAGACACCCTAGCCCAAACTTGCAGACCAAACGGCTCCAAGCCGAAGAGGGTTTAGGGTTTTGGTGGGGATGATGGGGATCCTTCATATTTGGATTCTCATCGACATGAGGCTTATCATGCAGGACCTTGAATACTTAAAAGCCTAAGTATAAGAATGAAGGCAGCCACCACTGCTGGAGGCCAGCAGATGCGTTACAGTCATACATCCAAAGGGTTTAGAGTTCGGGGTTGGGGGCGCGGGGGTGTGATCCAGGGTATTTTGGGCTTCGTTCCAACAACATTGGGGGACTGGCAGTTCATACTTAGTCTTTTCTTGTTGCGATCATCAAATCGTTCTTATTAAGTAGGGTTTTGATTTTGATCATGGGTGCAGAGCTTGGATTGGTTGAGAAGATGCATCTGTTGGCTTCCAGGACAGCGTTCAGGCCTATATTCGAAGAAATCTCTTAGGTCTCCTGACGAAGGGGCATCGTTGTAGTTGATTGGTAGACCAAGCGAGGAACCTGCAAGTAGTATCTAGAGCGTATGAGACGTGCGCAGTTTGAGGTTTCCATGGTTCGGCTGCAGGCACGTCGTCCAAGATTTCAAAATGTGCGGCGCTTTTGCGCCTAATTTTGCTTTAGTTGCTCTGAAGTTGTAGATTCAGGGTATAGGGCTGTTGCTGCATGTCCGCACCATAGAAGACTAAGAAGGCGGATGTCGATGATTTTGGTAGAGACAAGCAGGCATCCTGGTGAAGAAATCCCATCTTTGAGGCATTCCTTGGTTGGACACCAAGTCAGTTCTTGTGCAATTGTTGTGCATCATGGGCATTGTAGGCTCCGCAAGCAATTGTCCTTGTGGCTAGACAGGGCTCATGCAGCTGTTGCAACGATTCACATCTGGAAATCAACCAGCCTCAATCGAGTGAGCGCCACCTTCCACCAAGTCACTGCATTGATCACAGAGCGCTTGAACTGTCGAGAGTCGCATTCGGGTAAGCCAGGTGGTGCCGTACAAACTCTATCATGTATCATATAAACCTTAAAGCGAATGGAATGTGGGAAAAGAGCCAGCCATCGACAGCCACCTTTTGCAAGGACCTCAAAGTGCCGGGCCGCAGGGGGCTCGAGGGTCTTGTTTTCAGGTCTTGGCTTCACAATTAGCCGGATCTGCGAAGAAGCCTTTGAATAGCGCTGCGGTTAAGGCGGGTAGGGGCTTACGGGTCTGAAAACCTGTGCAGATAGTGGGTTGTGGACGTTATAGTTATGATAGTCAGAGCCCCAGAGAAAGGTTTGCCACCTGCTTGACTTCCTAAGCTGTCCCGGCATCTCATGGCATGTTTTCTGGCGGCATTCGGGCCTTGCAGCCTTTCCCTTGATTTCTGTGTTGTATCTATAAGAGCTTCTGTTCATGGACTGATCTCAACGGGTAGGTCCCAGTCTGTCCGGGAAGCTGCGCTGAGGAAGTGTTTCAACATTGTCTGGCCTCTCAAAATTTTGAAAATTATGGGACCCTACACCCGGGATACTGAGGCCCAGAGGTACAACAAAGGTTCCGAGCAGAGGGAAATCCTAGCAACCACCATGTTTGAGACTTTATTTGGACGGAGCGGTTGGCATCTTGGGGATGCTTGCAGCTTCCTGAACAATGTGGCCCCAGCCAAACAATAAATTGAACCGTATTTTTTCAGATGGTTTTAAGTTCGTGGTTCTATTTTCAACATCAAAGCTTGTCTAGCAGCCTACCCGAAGCAGAATTCCTCCTGATCCAACGCCTAAATCCTGTTTTTCGGCACCCACTTGCCCTAATCCCCTCCCAAAATAAGTAATCAACCCCGCCACCCCCGTAATAATGAACGGGCAATTTGCCTTGCTGCTGCAGGCCAGGAACCCTCCGTTAGTTGGCCTGCTGCGCTCTGTTTTGCCATGTTGTGGCGTTCTTGCCTCGCAGATTGGGCTTGCTTGCTCTCCTTACTCTCCTTGCTCTTTTTTCATTCTGTACACCTGTCTGGTGCTGACATTGCTGTGCTCTTGACGTCGCGTGCTCGTATTGCCGTTTCTGCCTGTGCTCCCATGCAACTCTGTCTGTCTCACTGAGTAACGATTGGGTCCCTGCGTCCCGCCAATCTAACTACTCGGCGCCCGCCCGGCGCCAGCACCCAGTCTAGCCACTGGACTCACCGCCCATTCCCCTAGACACCCCTATATGCTCCCTACAAATTGAGGGGAGGGGACAGGGATCTGCCCCAGCGGAAGCTTTGTCAAGGCCATCAGGTGCTTGGCCACCCGGGACATGGCCAGGTCGGACTGCTGACGATGACAACGAAGATTATGTGTATAATCCTGTAGGATGAGGTGACTTCATATGCAAGGCTCATATCATTAAAACTGTAGAACCCCTTTATAAAATGGTATCCATTTCCGAGCCCATGTTCTTTTCCGCCTGGTTCTCCATCCAGGGGTATCATGTTAGGAGGAGGTCTGTGGGCAGGATGGTGGGACGGGGAGGTGTAGAATGACCACCAGGATGATCACCATGATCATCACCATTGTCAAAAATATTTATCTGGCAACAACTAGGAGCTTTGGGCTCGGGGTTCCATGAACCTCAGAGCTCAAAAAAACCTCAAAGGATCCAAAAGTGGACATCCTGGCCTGCAAGAGCTACCCATTCAGTATGACATGAGGGTGCACGCAGAATCGAGAAGCTAAGCTTAAGTCCTGAATCCCGAATTCTAAAACCCCAAATCCTGACTCCTTCATGACAGACCCTTGATCTGCCGCAGAACCCTGTTAAAACTCCCATACCAATCTCGTATTTCCCTCAGAATCCACGTATCAAATAAACATCTACTTTCCAAAGCTTGCACTACAATTGCCTTTACCCAAACCCCAAGCACTCATGTGTTGGGTACTTGGAATTTACATGGACCCTGGGGTTTTGGGTAAACTCATGGTCAGGTCCCTGGTATCCTTTCGTGCCCTGGTCTTGGGCGGCCTTGAGCCCAGACAACTGAGTGCCAGATCGTGTCACCGCCTGCAAACCACGAGATAGGATCATAACGCGTAGAATAAAAAGAGTAAGAAAGGTCAGGTAATGGTAGTAGTGAAAATAGGGATAATGGAAAATAAGCTAGAAACTACTATAGTATAATGGGGTTCTATAGGGAGAATGGAACATAAAATTGAAACTACTATAGTATAATGGGGTTCTATAGGGATAATGGAAAAATGAAACGGAAATTACTATAGTATATGGGCAACTTGAGCCAGCACTCCTTCCCTTCAACTTCACGGATCTCGAAACCAACCCCGCCATCATCTCGCACCTCTGCTGGTTTGAGAAGTAGGTTTTGCAGTATTGGCATCATGCTCACTGTTGCAAGTATTTTGGCGTGGTTTGGGGTATTCCTGGCTATGATTAGTAGGCAATGGCTTCACTGGCAGCCTGTGGGCCCTTTCCGAATCGCGTAGATGAATGTCTCCAGCATTGCAAAGGTGTGTCGTCGCAACTTGGGGCCTTTGTTCAGGGTCAGAAAAGCTAGGCTGGCCTTGTGCGTGCGAAGCTGCGATCCCCTGCACAAGGCCAGGGCTTCGTGACGTTCGTATGGCCCGCCGCCCCATGCTTCTTTGGAGATCTGTCTGCGCGGTGTCTTTCCAGTGGTCCCCGTTTGCTGTAGCTATTTAACATGCAGAAATCCAGGGAGGTGTGTCCTGCCCCTGCGCTGCCATGTGTGGCACCTGCTTGAACAATCTGTAGAAATTAGTCCCTCACTCTTGCTTCTATGCAAAACTGTGGCCAAGGGCTCTACTCATAGGCTTTGTTGGCCGTAAACCCAGACCGCCTTCTGTTCAGTCCCTGTAAGGGATGTTGACAGCTGACGGAAAAGTGGTCATGTCTGTAGTCGTAGCTATGCTTTATGTCGTTGCTATCGTTACTTGTGCGCTTCCAACTTGGTAAAGTATCCTGTTGCGCTGCCTTTCCTGCAACCTGCACTTAAACGTGAGCAACATTCCGACTCCATGCCAATACCTAGAAGGTAGAGAAGAGTCCCCGCCCCTATGCCCGAGACCCCTCATCCGACATTATGTTCGCGGCGCCCGAGCACCTGTATTCCCAGGCTGGGCAGCCACCAGGCCGCGCGCTGTTGTGAAAAGGATATACAAACACGCCTGGAGGTACCTCAGAATTCTGGGCGCTCAGGCATGTTGTAGGATTTTTAAATAGGATTTTTCAAGATTCATCAGACAAGGGTCCTGTCGCATCTATGAGCCAGCATAAACAGAGCAGACTTTGGCAGTACGCCCCCGTGCAACCGTTTTGAATGCGCGTCTTGAGGGTTTGCTTCTGTATGTTAGGGCGAAGCCGCACAGCGCTTCAGGGGGAACCAATTAAGCAGGTCACCTGTAGCGAGTATACCGGCAACATTGACCACATATCTTTGGAAGGTAGGTAGTGGGGTGGAGTGCATGACCTTGGGGGTCGCGACAGTCGTCTTATATATTTAGCTGAAAGTTGATGTGGTTCCTCGCAGGCGAACGTCTTGAAAGTTAAACGTTCCGGGGCTTCTGTGGCGGCAACATTTGGCACGGGTCTTTTGATCAAGTACCACGTCGTTAGGTGCAGGAGCGGAAGTGTAGGCAAAGAAAGGCCCCTTTTCCAGATGCGCTTCAAAACTGCCTCCTACGAATTGAGTCCAACCTTAGCAGGCTCACTATAAGATCAGAGCGACAAAAGCCTAGAACACGTAGTTGCGAGCTTTTCGGCATTGACCACTGAAGCCTGTTCCAAGAACCTCCAAACCTCATACCCTGAACTGCGCTTCCTGAATGTAAATTGTAAGTCGTCGAAATCCTGGGCAAAGCTAAGCCCTCAGCCCAATAGACACAGAACCCCAAGTACAAGGTGGCAGCCAAGGGAGTCCCTCTGCACATATTATTGTACAATTACTTCTCAACATATTCCTAAAAATAAAAGCAAGCTAAGGGCCGCATTGGAGCCTCATATTTGGGTGGTTGTCAAAATTGTGCTCCCTTTTTGAATCCCCATTATAATACAGCACCTAATATTTAGGGTACCCAAAAAGGGACCATAATTTTGACAACCACCCATTTGGAACCTAGGACTCAAAAGCTGTCCTTAGCAAGAATGATCGGCTATATCTTAGGTGGACCCCCCACCCAGTAATAGTGACTATAATGGATAATAAGGATTATATTAGGGTCCTCTTATATTCCTATTATATCACTATTACAGGGTGGGGGGTCCTCCCGAGCTATGTCCGTCGAATCTGGCCACGTCTCATGACATTCGAAGGCTGCAAAACCATTTAGGAGAGGACCCCAATATGAACACCAATATACTATAGTTGTAGCTGTAGTCCTTATTAATATGAACCCAATATACTATGGTTGTAGCTATAGTAGTCCTTTTTATGGGGACCACCCCAAAAAAGTACCCATAATTTTGGGAAACCTAACCCAACCTTGCTGGACTTCAGGCTGGCCAGCGACGCCCCCAACACCGGCGCAGGCTCTTGTTTTAAGCAGCCGCGGTGTCTCTGGTAGGTTGTCAAAATTATGGTCCTATTTTGGGCGCCGTAAAAATTAGGTGCCGTATTGTAATGAGGACCCAACAAGGGCCAGGTTGACAACCTACCACATGAGTATGGAGTAAACAGGCAAGTGGAGCCTGAATTGGTCCGCAGTCCTCCACGGAGTCTTTCATAATTCGCTAGAAACGTTTCCTCAGACCCCTACCTCGATGCCGTCAGGTTCCTGCATACTTGTTGGCTTTCAATGTTGAATTGTGCAGATTTTGAGCTCTGTGTGCATTTTACGTCAAGGGTTGGGCGTCCGGATTGTTATAAATTGTGAGGCTATAGTGTCGCAAGAAGAGCTTTGGGCTTTGTGGGCCACTCTGGGGTTACCACATGCTGTGCAACATACTCTCCTGGAGCCACTGAGTTTTTGCAAATTCTGCTGCTGCCACATGAAAACAGGCTCGATCAAACACACAAGAATTCGCAATCCTGCGAACTACCTGAGAGTTCAACGTTTCCAAAGCCATTCAGGTGCAGGCCAAGATTCTTTGCCTAATCTGGGGGCTTCTGGGGTTGCACCCTGAACCCCAAGCCTGATGCTCATTCTTGAGCATTCCATTCAAGGCTTCAGCGCCAAAATCCCAAAAATGAATTGTCGGGCAGGGGCCAAGGTCAACCTAGCCTCTCCATGACACTTTGCTCAAGACCTTTTGTAACTGCTCATCGTGTGCTGTCTTAAGTGGGCAGGGCAAAGGAGAAACCACTGAACCCCTATGTTCCCGATCTGCAGGTGCCTGTGCCGCCTTGCCAAGGCCCCGCAGAGCCACGGTCAAGTCTGACATGGAATGCCTTCTCCCGGGGCTTATAGGGCTTATCATGGCTTACCCGTTTATCCATAGGGAAGAGAGCTAAGAGAATCGAAAGAACATGAAAATCATGGGAAACTGGGATTATAGGTACGCCGAAGCCCGTCCCGTTGCTCATCGAAAGAGGTGTGAGGGTTGTATTTGCTAGAAAGACTGTGCAAGAATCTACGCAACAAGAGAGGAACCTTGTTCAGGGCAGATACTTGATCACAGAAGGACTAATTTCGGAAACTGCCTGACAGAAAATCTGGAAAGCCTGTGATTATGAAGCACCTCAACAGTTTACCTGCTTACCCCAAAAGCCCGGAAGCATTGAGGCGTTTATCCCAAACATTCTCAAACCCAATGCCGAAGGCGAGTCCAATTCTTCAGCTCCCACCCCACTAATGTTAGGGAGAGGTGATGGAAGTTCCTGAGTGGATGATCCTTTTGGCCAGGGCCCAGCGGCGCTACACTTCAGGAAGAGCCCAGCGCCACAGCTTCCATGCAGACCTGGATGGCTTCAGAGGGCTAATAAGTGAGGAGAAAGGGCTTGCTACATAGGCAGGGGGGGTCCCAATGCAGATTTCACTAGATTCATAGACTTGGCTAACACATCTACTCGGGCCGTTGCAGTAGCTCTTAGCATGGCACTTTTCGAGCCCTCTAGCGGGATCTCTAGCCTCAAACTTGGTTATTTCTGCAATGGCCTTTTTCGAACACAGAACACAATACTACCAAAGCATCTATAGTTGACTAAATCTCCAAGTCACAAGCCCAAGTATCCATGAATGGTTCTGTCAACGCCTCCAAAATATGCTTCCCAACCCAACTAGGGCCTTAGAGTTGTGGCTTTTGCTGCTTGCCCATTTTCCAGTTGTAGCTACCTGACAGGGCACTTATGCAAGGGGTGCTGCTGCCATGATCGCCATCCCCCTTGCTTTTTCATCCCCAGTTGCAAGGATCCTGTAGGAAGCATGCTTGAGATGGAAAAACTGAGAACCTCAAAACTTCATCCAAACTCCCAACCCTTGGGGGTAATATCCCTAAATCGTAGCCTCCATTTTCTTTTCCATTATCCCTGCAGAACCTTCTACAACTTTGGCGTTCCCCATATGTATATGTAAATAAATCAATAAATAAACAAACAAATAAATACATAAACAAATATATGAATATATATAATATTCCCAACATGGGGCCTGGGCCTAGCTTCTCTAGTGGCTTGCTCGAGTCTTTGGACTCCTCCTCAAGCCTATTTTCAGGCGCCAAAAGCAGACACTAACATAGAACAACATAAATTTTGACCAACATTGTGACCATAGATTCCTTGTATAACTGTTGGTATAGGGTACTGCGAAAATAGGCCTTAAAATGCTGTTGGTAATCCTTTAGGCCCATGTATTACATTGCTAACTCCAAGCCATCCCAAGCCCTGAACCCTAAGCCTTGAACCCTGAGCCCGAGGCCCTAAACCCTGAGCCCTAGCCCCTAAACCCTGAACCTGAAGCCCTAAACCCTGAACCTTAAGCCCTAATCTCTAAGCCCTCAGCCCTAAACCCTGAACCTTAAGCCCTAATCTCTAAGCCCTCAACCCTGAACCTTAACTCTATGCAGCCATTTCTTTTCAAGCAGACCTCTGCTCCGGCTGCACGGAGTGCGGCTGTTGAGCTTCAGGTTGGGGTTAGGTTATAGGCAAAGGGTTTTATAGGCTTATGGTCCCCCTTAAGTAGATAGAACATGGGGTATATGGGGATCTTATTGTACTATACCCCAAGCCATATTCTATCTACTTAAGGGGGACTCTATATGTAAATATGGGTATATATCGGTTTATGTCATGTGAGCCTAGGTAGCCGAGGCTTAAGGGCTTTGGCTTGGGTTTAGGGTGTAAGATCTGGTTCTCTCAGCAAGCTTCAGCATCAGTGTCCATCTTTGGATTGAGGAGTGCTGCTGACTAGCTTGGAATGGCTTCGTTCTAGCTGCGCAGCTGGCGGCCCTTCAGATGAACTCCTTCCGGTTTGCTTCAAAATGCTGTTCCTTAACTGTTGCGAACCTTATTGCATAGGCCCACTGTAACCCTTAACTTTTCTTGAGACCCCAAACCCTAAGGAAGGGAAGCGGAACGGTCTTCAAGAGACATGATATGGGTAGTGTGAGGGTTTGGGTTTCTCATTTCAACAGGGACACTACAATCCCTATGTAGGGGAAGATTGTTGTCTAGCTCTGGGTATGGTATTTATTGCAGCAGGAAGCATCTAATCTTTTTGGTCATGGTTCAACCGCACAAAAGCTCTAGTCATATGGGGTTTCCAATAGCGGCATACTTTTTGCAAGAATACTCGCAGTTTGGGGTTATGTATGGGCGACCCATGGTTCTTGAAGTCCCCACAAAAAACCTGGTGCATGATCCAGCCGTCTGTACTCGGACCTCAGAGATCGTGCGGAGTAATGTGGGGCCCTCTTTAATAAGGGCCCCCCCCACACCCCTCCTCCCCCCCTAACATGAGGGCCCTCGATACGGCCCCCTGAGCTCCCACGGTTCTGAGGTCCCTGTGGATTGATTTAAAAGGGATTGTTGAGAATCCTTCCTATATTTTATGGGCACCAAAATCAAAACTCATTATAGGGGACCGGTTCAACAAGGGAGGTCCAACATGATACAGTCGTCTGGAGCCTGTAGGAGCAATGGCTAATCATAGTGTTCACAGCATGCATCTCCCTCCGCCCTTAGGCAAAGACATTTTGGATGGTTGCAGGACCCTAGAGGAAGTGAGATTAGCTTGTCATCATCCTGACATTTTGCCACAGGCTCGTATTTCCAATGCTAAGCAATACTGTGAAATGCAAGATTCGGAAGTCCTTAGTTGCGGCAAGTCTCTGAACCTGTGCCCAGCTCAAGAATCTCTAGAAGAGACGACTGTAGCTCTTCCAAGGGAAGGTATCAAGAGCTCACATAGCGAGCAGGCAAAAGAACATGCAGAGAATTCACTTGGGGTTTGGGGTTTGAGGTTGGCGGTTTTGGGCTTATACTATGGGCTGAAAGCAACCTTCCCTAGCTCAGGCGGGGCCGAAAGTCTTGACGGAGGAGTTGGTGGAGCTGCTTCTCACGCCGCCAAGCTCGAAAAGTGAGATCAGTTGGGTTTTTGGGTGATGGTACCGTGAGGACATGATCCTAAGCCCTATATAATCCCATTATAGTGGTTTCCATTTTGTTTTCCATTATCCAAATACAACCCAATGTTCCTCAACTCGCTCATTTTTCTTGAGATGTCGTACCTGAGGTGTTCCCCCAATGCCCTGTCTAATCCACGTTGGAATTGATTGGTACCCTAGTATAGATGGGCGTCTAGTGGCTTCGAGCTCAGGACACGAAGGGCTTTCGGGGGGTCAGGGGCTAATTCGCTCACGGTTATCTACGGACTGAGGAAGACTGACTTGAAACCTTATCATGTGACCTTTCTCTATTGGCTGTGGCGCAGCAGGTCAGGCGGCGCTGTTTAAGCTTTAGTCTGGTGATCCAAACCTGTTGGCAAAAGTTTGGGAATTTGCCCAGTTCAAGGCGGAGGATATGCTGTAACAACCCGCGCTTTAACAAACTTGGCACTGTAGAAGACCAGCCGCCTAGCGGCATTTTTCTGCTTCCTTACCTTCGTGCTCCAGCAATTCCACCAGATCACGTGTCCTTTGACCTGCATGCTCAACCCTGACCCTCAAGTTTGAGCAGGATGTAGCATATATTGGGTTATACAAGGGTTATATAGGAATGATGGAAAAGAAAATGGAAACTACTAAAATATGATAGGGTATATATTGAGGTTATATGGTGAAGCACATTTGAGTTTCAGGCATCAAGTTGTTTCATTAGTGTGGGTTTCATGGAAGAAGGATCACCACATGTTGTGGCTACTTCCTCGGACCAGCCGACAGATGGGAGTTTGAATAAATGGGAGGCCTTGATATGGAGCCCAATAGTTGAAGATCCTTGTTATAAGGGACTCTCGTCCTTTGAGGAGCCTTCCAGATACATGATACATTCACCAAGTTCACACTAAGTTACACTAAGATGTCACTGGCTTGCGTGCTAGGTGACCTTCAACAGCCCGATGCTTCAAAGTTTGGAGTTTTGAAGCTCATGCTGTGCTGCAACTGAGAACTGGATCCCTAGAGTAGTCCCTGCATGGTGCGGATCAGTCCCCATAATCCACTCCCCCACCCGTTTTGTCGAACAATGCTGAGAAGTGTGCTCAGCCCTTGCAAACGAGGAAACACTTCAAATGGCGTTCCCTATGCAGTTGCCGATCCTTATGTGCCGAGGACGCAAGTGAAGTGTTCGTAGCAAGTGCCCATCAGCGCATGCGCCTCTTGAATGGAGTCACCGAAAATGCTCTGACAATTTGTGTCCGTGTCACTTGTCACCCGTCTCTACAAAGAGCATCGTTCGTTGCCAAGATCTCACCAGAAGCTTTCCAGAGGGTTGAAAGGGCGCAAATAATAGGGCTTTAGGGCCCAAATATTATAATCTTAGTGGTATTTGCGCCCTAAAAGCCCTATTATTGGGGTTCTGGGAACCTGCAGGGATTATATTCCCTTCTTACCTACTACCCCTACACCCCTAAACCCTCTCTCTCTTTCTATATATAAGTAGATATATACATAGATATATACATATATTTTCCTTTATTTCCTGCCAAGTTCACTCCATAGCCTAAATTTGCCTGCGACTTTATTGAGTAGGTGGGAGCTCGGGTGTGCCGAAGTTTATGTCATGTGCGGGGTTCCTAGAATTAGGGGTACCCTTTTGGGGTCCCCAAGAATAACGGCTCCAGTGAAAACCGATAGTCTACGAGTGTACGAGTTTGGCTTCATCAAGCTCGCAAGCATCTGACTTCCCCACACCTTGCTCTTTGGGGTTTAGGGTTTAGTCGTCATAGTTGTCACCCTGCATAGGTAGTTGACTCTGCACCTATCACAATTGTTCATTGACATGCTCGGGCATCTGTGTGATACTCATGCCAGGGATGCGTTAGGGGCGTAAAAAGTTGCCCATATTATGGCAATAACGAATCCAATTAGATTTTTTATCGTAAAAAAGCGATTTACAGGGATACTTACAAGCATCATGGTCCCAGATTCCTTGTAGATCTCCACTCGGGAGTGTAGGAGGGCTCAGTAGAAATCCTGGAGCTCGAAGGAGTGTATGCACGCCCCAAACCCACGCTACAGATATGGAAGTTTCTATCAAGACAATCCTTGCGGAATCCCTAAAAGGGGTTCCCATAATCAAAAATCGAGTTACAGCGCCCATGTGTTCCTCGGGTCCCCAGGCGCCTCCAAATTGAGCAACCCCTGCATTAGAGTTGCCCCAGCACAAGTGATGCCAAGGTGCACTTTCCTGATTGTTTCAATGCAGCTAGGTTTCCTGGCCGCGTTTGATGACATGCAGGGGTGAATGGTTCCTTCGTCCAGCAGGTAGCTTTTGGAGAATGCGCGGGGGCATTTTTCTACACAGCACCTAGCCTAAGAAGCTAGCTGATACAGTTGGGCGGATCTAAGCTACTCATGAAAAGCATGGGCCCCCAAACCACAAGTGCATCACGAGAGAAGTGGCTGTCTGCTGCAGTTATGTTTCCTTACCGGGGATGATCCCGTCATGTCTAAGGCTGTCTCAAGTTTTAGGTTCGTGGCTTGTTGGCCACTCCTAGAAGGTGATAAGGTCCTTAGCCAGGACCAAGGGCACCATCCTCCTCCTGTAAGACCTTCAACTGAGAATATTTCATTTGGGGATACTATGGTACCCAATATAGAGCAAGATTATCCTCCGTTTGGGGTATAGTATTTCGTATAAGGAATATCATCTTACTAGGTTCAACCACTAAAAAACACTACTCAACTGCAGTTCTACTAGTAATGTCACAGGCTTCGCGATGCTGGAGGTTGGATGTGTCCGTCAGGAGCCTGTCAAAACAAGCTTGACTTGGGGAAGCTAAAATTAGGGGTACCATTCCGGGGGTCCGGAAAAAGGAGAACAAAAGTTTGGGGTCCAATTGATGACAGATGGGGATTTGGACAACCTCCGGACCCAATTATAGTCCCCTTCTCAGGATACTAAAAAAACCCCCCACCACCTAATGGTAAACATTCCCATTGTTTCGGATCGTATATTGGGAATGTTGAATATTAGGGGGGTGGAGGTTATAATACTAGGGGAGGGGATTCGCCCTAGTCAAAGCAAGAGAATCATTCATGGTCAGTCAGTATTGCCCTCGCCCTACCTTTCCCTTTTTCTTATATCCAGTCTGTAAAAAGCATGTTGCATGGATGCTTGCATGCATGGTTGAGGGGGCAAGCCACGGCGTTTCTGTCAAAGTGAAAGTTTCAGCTTGTAAACGACGACCGCTTGACACTGAACAATTGCTGCCGTTATTCTTTACGCCCCCCAAACTGTGTGGTCCAATATGCTGCAAGCTTGAGGCCGGCATTCTGAGGAACATCCGTTGCAGATCAACCTGTGCATTCATGACATTGGAAGCCCCCAAATTACTACTGGTCCGCTTTTGTGTTGTCCTACCTTTCAGTGACCCCACACTAATAGCGACCACAGGGGACGACGGCAAATATCCTGAGTTTCCTTTGTAACTTGCATTATGCTGCCATGAGTGGGCGGCAGGATATATACACCCATACAGAACTTCATCGTGTCAGGGTTCAAGTCGTGTATACGTTCCTCTGCTAGTGTGTGGACACTAAAATGCGAGAGTACAGCTTTGGATTTCATGTTGAATATTTTGAGATATTATATACATATATACTTACCGAAGTTTCCTGCCCAGTGGTTCTTGCAATTGCCTGGTCAAGCTTCTTGAAGTTACTTGAACCAGCGCTCGCCTCAAAGGGAACTAAAGGACGTCTTCACTTCGTCAAGATTCGCTCAGGCCGCCCCCTGTGATGTACTGGAATTCAGTTTGTGATTCTCAGTTATATCGCACGAACAGAAGGAGCCTTGCAGTAGCTTAGCAGCCCGTGACTTACATTTGTAGGGAATGCTTGCTCTGAAGGCGGAACATTCTCAGTGCAGTTTACGGACTTATAGTTGCAATCGTCACCTGTAACAGTCAGGACGCGAAGCCTGATAATTCGATCCTGTCATTGCAAAGCCTCGACCATGGACAAAATGCTTCCTGCCGCCCTCCCTTCAGTAGTTTCCCAAAATAAGGGGAACCCCAATATAGACCTCAATATATTATATTTCTTAATAATTGGGACCCCCAAACAGGTACCACCAATTTTGGGAAACCCCCATTCTTACTTGCAGGAGCATCGTATGACGGTGCTGGAAACCTGGCCATGAAGTCAGACTATGCTTGGATTTTTTTTGGAAGATTGTACGTGGACATCGCAGCATTTTAACTTATGATCTAGGGCTTAGCATTCAGGATTCCGGGTTGGGAGGTCTACAGTAGGATCTATAGACTTAGCCTTCAGAATGAAGAGTTCTTATTATGCGTGCTAGGCATTCCTGTGAGAAGCATTCCTGTGAGAAGCTCAACTAAAATATGTGGTATAATCTTTGTTTTCCTTGATGCTACAGTTCTTTCGCATGACATCCTACGACCATACGACTGCTGCTGCTGCTGCTGCTGCTGCTGCTGCTGCTGCTGCTCATCCCTCGCACTAGGACTCAATTTTTCACGGCGTATTCCTCATCATCAGGGGCGGCTATTTATCCAAAGAGGAAAAGCGTATGTACAATCTCACTCAATATCTGTTCAATGAGCGATAATATCCCAGGAAATCAAGGGAAGCCTCACTCAACATCGTGTTCCATTAGATCAGTCACAAGTGAAATAAGGCAATAAAGCACCAGGAAATCACAAGTAACAAAATTATCCGATATAACTGTCTCGGTTCCTTTAACCTAGGAAATTCACAACCACATATAACTCAAGATCTGTTTGTCCTAAGTGTCTATAAGTCCTTTGTGATTCGTCGTACTTAGTATCGCCTTGAGGGGCCCCTTTTAGAAGCAATCTTCCTCTTTTTCAGCATGAAGTCTGTGGTCTTGTAGGTTTTTTGGGGGTCCAGGTTCATGTTGTTCTACTAAGTATTAATAAATGGCGGAAAATGTAGCAGGGTTTTGTCTGGATGTGTGTATATATATACAAGTATGTACATATTCGTATAGGTTCACAGATATGTAGATGATATGTATGTAGATCTATTCTCGCTCTCTTTGTCTCTCTCCCTCTCTCTCCTCGCTCTCTCTCTCTCTCCCTCCCTCTCTCTCTCTCCCTCTCTCNNTCTCTCTGCCCCTCCACCAACCTCAAGCACCGAAAATCTACAAGTCCAAGGCGAAAAACATCCTGGACTCCATGATCTCAAGTCTTTCTTTTGCCGTTGCTTGTGACTTGCTGCGGCCCCTCGGCTGGGGGACCCAAGGTATCAGGTCTGGGGGCGTTGGCCTTAGGCTGTGTTGTAGTATACGTATCCAAGCCTAGCGTACATGTACATCAGGGTTGAGAAGGCGCAAGGCTCAGGACCCGAAGCAATCTCCGAAATTACGATGGCATGCAGTCGGTTCTGGGCTGGGGCTTCAGGGCTACGAGTTTCCCGACAGCAAGTGCAGTTGTAAAAGGGCTACGAGTTCAGGGGTCGCCATTGAGGGGCTTAGGCTCTTAGGAAAATTAATGGAGTGTCAGTGTTTCTTTAGGCTACTTCTTGCGCGAGTGGTAGAGCTTTAAGACTGCTCAGATCATTTTTTTGCCTAAGCAGTCGCATAAAACTACCTTTGCCTGATTAGGGAGTGTCTAATAGGCTGGGTGGCAAGGCTGCTTTAATGCTTTGAAAGAGGCCCCTCTGCTCAGGCCAAGCATTGTCCTGGGCGAAGCTGGGCAGGCGGATTCCTGACTGAAAAGAAGATGGCTGAGTGCAGCACGCGTCCAATCTAGGTGCGATGGTTGGGCCTTTAATTTGCAAGGGACTGGTCGCTCGCTGGATTAGAGCAGTTCTTGCTTAGGGGTAGGTTTTGGGCATATTTCAGACTTGATGGTATTCGAGCGTCTGGTAGCCGAGCATGGTGAGCCCCCTGTTGCCAAAGAGCCAAAGAGTCAAACGAAAAGGAAAGCATCATCTGAGGCAGCAGATTTTTTGAGGAGTAAGGGCTTTTTCAGGTCCTTGGGGAAAGTAGAGTCCATTTCTTAGGCGCCATTGGGAATGTGAAGGTTCGGGTACCGGTATCCTTGATGCAAGGCTCCAGGCTGAGAGCTCCAGTGGGTCTTGGTCAACATTTCCTGTAGATGACCATGGAACTTTTTGAGGATCCGATGTCCCATGCTGTTGTGAAGGATAACATTCTGCAGAGAAGCCGCCTTCCCCTAACACGAAGTGATTTCCAGCAGGGCTGAAACAAAACAAAACTGTGGCAAGGATTTATATAGGACTCCAAATGCCACCTTTCCGTCGGCCGGCGGGAGACGCAAGCTCGTTCGAGTGTTAGCCTGTTTGGTGCTCCTCCCGAACAAGTATGTCCCTGACTCTAAGAAAAGGATTCACAAAGCGCTGGACATGATTGGTGTAGACTGATGATGCTGGAAGGAGGTTGGATAGGTAGCTTGGGAGGTGATTTGACTGCTCCTGAGTCTGAATTTGGTGTTTGAACGTACCGGCAGCGTGCACAAGAAATCATGGTTGGCCAAATCAGGAAAATCATCTAATTCTTCTCCACTGGGCCTTCCTGTCCACCAGCGTGACGATTTGCTCTGGGTCAATGGCGGAGCGGACACACTTGGTAGTGCTCTGGCATATTGCAGAGGCTGCTTTGTTCTGTCTTGTAGTCGTGGGCTTTTTCAAACAGCACTTTTCTCGTACGCCACGCTTAGTTGAGTCCTTACTTTATTTACTATACTTACTATACTTGATAGGATCCCTTTGGGAAGTCCTTTCGCAAAAGCTGATCAGGGGCCAGAATGCATTGCTGCTTTGCATATCAGATATCAGATAGCAACTCCTTGCCGTATAACCTTTGCAATTCTAGCCAAAGGTGCAAAGTCCTAGTGGCCCTATCATAGCCTAAGTGTCAAGTCAAGTTATCTCGTCTCGACCCCTCCCCTAAACTTGCCCTAGATAGACCAAACGTTTGCAGGGCCTTGAGGGGTTATATAACGGTTATATACGGTTTAGGGTTTAGGGATAGTATCTCAATATTGGAGAATCAAATAGACAGGAAAGTGGACGCTGACATCGGGATTGTAGGATGGTTTTAACATCTAACCTCAAGTTGTGGCAGCCGATACCTTGACTGGTGTAGACTTGACACAACTGATGACCTTCTTATAGGGACTGTGGGGGATAATCGGTGGACTCATTTAGTTCTTGCTATTTCTTTTTTTCAGGGGTCTATGGTAGTCCGGGCGGAAGAGACGAGCACTCCAGATGGAGCTCGGGTTGCTGTTTGATTTCCGGTATAATGACTCCTTGGGACTTAGCTTGGACCGTAGAGACTTCACCCTTTGGGATTCCCTTATACTCCTATTATGGGTATGTAAGGGTTAAGCCTTAGTAGGGGTCCTAAGTGCCACGTAGATGAAGGATGTGTACTGAGGTATTGCAAGCTGCAGAAAGGCTTATCGGCTTATGGCCTGGATGTTGAGAAACTTAGGGTTTCAGTGTTTATTGGAAAGGGCCTAGTCTTGACTCAGACGTTCCATTGCATGGACTCCATGACCCTGGCGGGCCTCTGAGCACGGAGTTTCTTCAGATTGTAGGTTTCTAGAAAGAGTAGAGCAAAGCATGTGTATATACCACTCCCCTGGTGCGCCATCCTGGGAAAGCTACTCCACAAGTGTAATCTAAACTTACTGAGGTTAGGTTAGCAGGGGAGAATGTTAGCTTCGGATTATGAAATGGGTTCGTAATGGAGCGAATTTTAGGCTGAACGGATTAATGAATGGGTACGGAATAGAGCAAACTTTTCGCCAAATTCAGAACCGACGTTGATCCCCGGCAATGAAAAGTCAATTGACACCCCCGAAACCCCACCTCGCCCACAAACACGTTTGCTGAAATTTGATTGGGGTCCCAGCACTATTCAGTTCCTTAACTTGTGGGGGGGGGGGCTTAGTAATAAAAACCTCCCTTTAAGGAAATCTGTTATGTAAGGATTATATTCCCCCACGGCCTACTAGCAACCAGTAAGCAAAACGCGCACCAAGCAAGGCGTATCTCTGCTATGCCGCACCTCAGCAAGCATTTTTAACTCCTAGTTGCAGCAAGGGTTTGTCCAAGCTGTGACTTGCACCCCTTAATGGCCTTGCAAAGGCTAACGGATCCGGACAGCAGATAGCACCATCTCGCTACTGACATTTCCTTGAATAGGCGCTGATTAGGACGTCCTAGACGGACCCCTACTTTGTGGACATGCCACCTAGAGACGTGGGGCTACGGGCCGTGCAAAAGCAAAGTCTTGCAGGCGCGACAATTTCTTACAAGGCTCCCATGCCCTAGACTTACATGGCGCTGTCCTTGCAGTAAATTCCAAACCAGCTGGAAGATGGACATAGGGTGATTTATGCTACCCATCCCTCTTCCTACGGCTGGGAGTGCGAGGGATACCGATGTTCCAACTGTTGGCGTCTACTGCAAGAGTCAGCACATCATGCCTGAAGTAAATTCATCACGCCCTACCTCTCGCGATTCTTGAGGTTAGCCCTTGACTCTTTTAGGCTTTGCAAGACTAGGCCCGCAAAAGACATGGCTAGTCTTACTGCTGGGAGGCCGGAGGGCATATTGGAATGCAGATGCCATTATAAGGGATTGTTCAGGGATTGTCGGGATCTACTTTCCCACTCGCCCTGAAGCACTCATCTTTGTCAGAATCGTCCCACCTTAGGCATTCAACAAGTACAGTGCCACTTAAACAAGTGCTTTATGTGTAACGCGTTTCAGGAGGTCCTAACAGCGGGGATCAATCACCCAGTCTTGCTTACCTCAGGACAAATCTACTCTGGCTTGGGGAAACCCTAAACCTCCACACTCTCTTGGATGCTGATTGCCACGCATGCTTTGAGCCAAGCGGGAGGGAAAAGCAAATGCCCCCGGAGATTGGACATCTCTGCTTCGGCACTGGGGATCCTAAGAATCTCTACTTGGGCACCTCGCCCACTTTCTCACTCTCACTCTCACACTCTCTCTCTCTCTCTCTCTCTCTCTCTTTTCTCTTTTAGCTTAGGCAAAAATTTTCCCCTTTCAGCGCCCCCTGATGTTTATCAGGGCCATACGGAACATGCGCCCTGCTTAAGAACCCCAGGGTAGATCCGAGGTTGCAATGTCAGGCTTCGCTTATCCCATCTTGGCTGACAGCGTTTGGGGTGCCTCAGCTTGACAAGGGATGGAATATGGGGGATGGGATTTGGGGACCTGCCAGGTGCAGGGTTGAGGGTTTAGGTTTCAGTGTTTTACATAAGCATTAGCGATCCAGCATGCCCAGAGGCTAGACGCAAAAAGGGGTTCAGGGCTTCTCAGAGTTCTAGAGCGTCGATTGCAGGCTTGTCGAGATGTTCTAAGATTACGTCTGAAGCGCCCCTACTGCAAAAAGTTCCAGCACTCAGGATGTCAACCTTTGTAATTGCGGTCTTACATGGCCTCTGCTGGTTCCATTACGGGGTTCTAGCTAGCACGCTGCACTGCAAAGTTCATCACATTCGGGTCCATCATCTTGTTTGAGACTGCCGGCTGAGCCCCAACCAAGCTGGTCCAGAGCAAGAAAGACTACAGGGTTTGTCGCAATGGTATAGAACTTCCGAGCCCCAAGACGTAATCCTGGAGCAAATTTTGCTCATTATCGGATTCTTGGCGGGGACCCACAATCGAGAGAACCTGCTAACTCAGTAGGTGTTGCAAGGTTCATGGTTCATTTGTCCATGGTAGATTGTGTTGGCCTCAATTGAGCAACAGCAGCAGAAAGAGATTGCAGAATGAGCTGTCAGTCCCGTGAAGCGATTGGGAGTGTGATTTTCGGGTTTCGGCTGCAGTGCTTCTGCAAATGTCCTTCCAAGACCTAGGAAAACATTATACCTGCATTAATTTACGTATATCATATACCTGCATTTAACCTAAGCTGGAGGCCGTGGCGAGGGCATCCTACGCTCTAACTTTCACGAGAGCGCAGGAGGCCGGCATTGCTCCGGAGGCTTAGGGTTGAGTGCTCAGGGCTTGGTTTATTGCTCACGGTTTGGGTTTAGATTTAGCGCTGTGCGCCTTACAGCAAGAGCCCGCAGGCCACAGCTACTACGATTACGCTGGCGGCGGTGTCGTACACCTGGCTTCTGGGGCATGGTTGGAAAGGCTTTCCTGTAAAACACGATGCGGGAGGTTGTCTCTTGTCATACAAATGGCTTCACCGCCCAGCAGGGACCCCATCATGCGGTCACCCTGCCTGGACTTCAAATGTAACCTGAGATTTTTCATGCATCAGTCTTGAGGACAGAAGGTTACCATTTGTTATTCTGCGTACTTTCGTTGAGGCTGCTTGCAGTTACTCCGCATACTAGTCGCAGTGATGGCTGTCGTGGCGTCGGTGGCAGCGGCGGTGGTGGCGGTGGTGATGCGGGGTGGCGGTGGCGGTGGCGGTGGGTGGCGGCGGCGCTGGCCGCTGGCGCTGGACTCTGGTGCTGCTGAGCTGCTGGTGGGGCTGGTGCGGGGCCTATGCTGGTGCTGGTGCGGGGGCTGCTGGTGTTGGGGTTGCTGGTGGTGGGGCTGCTGGTGGTGCTGGTGGTGGTGGTGCTGCTGCTGCTGCGGGTTTGAGTGGGGTGGGGTGTGGGGGTGGGGGTGGTGGCGGTTCAGCCCTGCATTCTACTCCTTACCATGCTTTTCTCTTAAGGAAAAAAAGAGGAATCTTCACTGTTCCTGGTGGCACTTTCAGTCTGGTACTGGGTCTGGGGATCATCTGACTTTCATTTTACGATTGTCACAAGAGCTTAGGCCGGGGGTGTGGCAGCTTTGGCCGGCGCCCAAGAGACGAAACGAAGAGAAAGGGTTGACGAAGATGCAGGCTTTTGACAACGCATCCTCACAGGTCCTAGGGTAATGCGTAGGGAAGCAGAGTCGCTTTTCAGGAAGCGTCATGCTGCTCCGGGGAAACCTGTTTTTTGCAGGCTTGCCATTCAGCATTAAGGATGGTGAGGGGGAGGGAGTCATATGTCGTGTTTTTCTAGTTCTTTCTGGTTCACAGAACCCCCGTGTACTTGAGGGGAACTCGACAGGAGGTAACATCACGCACTGCTTTTTGGGATCATAGTCCTGCAAAAGCCATGCTCATGCCGTCTTCGGAGTTTGGGTTCTTAGTACTTGCAGAACCTCTCCTTCATATACCATAGGATTGGTCATGCGGGAGGGGCTCTGGGAGAATGTGCCGTTTCCTTGTTCCGTCCTTGTTTTGTGTATCCTTGATTGATCCTCACAAATTGCCATTTTGCTAATTTTGAGACACTGCTTACGTGCCAGGCCGTGATTGGTGCCGAAGGGGCGCTGCTTTTGAAACAGCACTTATGGAAAGGTCCCGCTACTTACTGGCCCTTCCAACCAACACTTCCGCCACCCACCCAGGTCTCCTCTTATAATTTGCGAGTGTCAGGATCACGTAGTGATCGAAGCTTTAAAAAAAGGCTGAGCCCCATGCTTAGGCGGGAAACCTCCTTGTCGGACGCCGAATTCTGCGCCCTCCAGTTAAGGCCTTTTTCTTTCATGGAGTTTGCCATGACAGAAAAAGTCTATGGGCAGAGCGTGGGTTGACGTCGGTATGATAACAGTGACACTGGTTCTTACGAGTTTCACAGTGGATTTTCTGGTTGCAGCATAGCGTTCATAGGGCAACCAGACATGAAGGGTGAGAGTGTTTGGTTTCTCGGGCTGACACGAAGGCTTCGTCTAGAACCTACAGTGGAATTGGCAAGTCAATCAGGAATAAACTTGGGAAAATGTCGTTTTCCCAACGCGTCCGGAAGTATATAAGTGGCTCGATGATGAATTGTGACTGGCACCAACTTCTTCAGTCAATGTCTGTTCCAATTTGAACGTAAGAAGCAGCGTGTCTCTTCGTGGCTGGCTACCCTTGCGGGGCCTTTCAATCTGACAAGTTACCAGTCCAGTCTTTGATGCAAGCACGGCTACGCACTCAGGAAGGAGGGGGTGGCTTTGGGTCCTGTGAGAACCATCGCTTGCCCAAGAGGCTGCCTACTAAGTACCAACCCCTGCAGTACACAACCCTAAACTGTAGTGGAGCACCTCATTTGCGTCCCTTGCTATATCTGCCTTGTTCCACTATCACTGAGCGCGGGCGAAGCCACTTCTTATTGCTCCTTAGTGCTTCCCACCCAATGTCCTCACAGTGATTTCTCAAAATCTAATGGGGGTCTCAGTGACAGGGACTGTTCGGTTTGCTGATTTACTGGGGGACCCTATAGTTGAGAAAGCCGTAGGGGTCTGATGTAGCATCCTGCTTGTAAGAAAGCATGCACTTCCATGCCGCAAACGAGAAGTTCCAGGACTTCCTCCCAAAGGAGGGTGCTGAGGTTTCACATCAAGGCTGACTCTGCGGAAGGGGAGCTAGGGTGTAGGGTTTAGGGTATTTAGGGTTTAGGCTTTAGGGATCGTATCATGGTTTTTGTCAGTCTGTGTCGGTCTTCTAAGACTTCTGGTACGAAGGCGTATTGGGTGCCTGCAGAATGAACATCAATCAATCAACCTAGAGGAACCAACCGGGGAGCGTTTGCTTATGGGGGTTTAGTCGAAGTGTACTGTAGTCTGCAATGAACACGCAGGGCAGGCAGCGATGAAAGCTCTCCTGCTTGCTCCACTGTTGTCAGTGGCCTGTGCTTCGAGGGGACATGCATGCTAGGTGCCTAATTCCCTGGTATGATCAAATCATTTCTTGGCAATGAGGCACTTTGCTTGTGTCAGCAGCCTTCTTAGAGATCACAGGAGCCTAACTTCCAATTGCCCTCCGTTGACTTTGGGAGGTTTCATGCAAGCTGACTCCCAGGCCCTTCCCGGTACTGCCTAGATGCCACGAAGACCCAAGTCCTACATCCTTAGGGGCTTAGGTTGCAACTCTTCAGCTATGTGTGACCTGCAGTCGAAGTCATCCCCGGCAGCTGGAACTTGCAGCAGATGAGGAAGCCGCAGCACACTACCCAAAATCCTCAGGCTCTCCGATCTCGAGCAGAATATTAAAGAAGATAAGGACACCGCAAAATAGTGCCACATCCTCTAGAGGAGCTCTGCAGTACACCCCAGGCTCTGAATGAATTGAATCCTTATTGTCATGGAAGGCTCAGGGCCGGAAGAGAAGAGCCGGATGAAGGCCGAGCTCTGTTTGGTTTGAAGTGCTGTATTCCTTTACAAAAAATGACTGCCCCCAACCGCGAATTATCAGTAGCAAAATTCTATGGGGAGAACATCTGTTATTATGGGGGTGCTCTTTGGCAGAGTGGCAAGTCCGCTGACATGAGTATGGTTTGGATTGCATTTGCAGAATCTGAGTATGGGCAGCTCACAGTCCACGCCCCGACCCAATGCTTTGCTTTAGACCCTGCATTTACATGGTGCCATACTGTGCAAGATGCTGGACAGCTGGGAAGCCTTCCTTGTTGAGAGTTGGCCTGCTGACTCACAGGGGGGTCCTCCTGGACCAGGTAAGGACACCCAAGTTAGAAGACGTGTCGTTCTATTGTCCCTATATAATCCCAATACAATGCATTCCCTAAACCCGAGGCCCTAATATGTTTGGATCTTGTTTCCGGAGCTTGCCATGTCAGTGATTATACAAGCTCGGGAAGGCAGCAGTTAAACCAGCAACACACCCCTGCTATGTGGTTTGCAAAGTGTGGCGATTTATGCCGCCTTTGAGGGGCACGGGGCTTCATGTGCCCACACTTACCAAATGCTCAGGGGGCTCTCGACCTGGGAGTTTTACAGAACATGTCTTGCAGCATTCGCAGGATCTTTTAAAGGTGCTGCTGCCCTCAGAACTCGCTAGTGCCCGAACTCTATAAGGGTCCAAGAGCACAAGTCGCATCTCTGATCCCAGGGTACCTATGTAGAGACACTTTATGGGGCCATATTATATTCTCGAAGAGTTCCCATTTTCACTTCAGTGGGGGGATGGCTTGCTTGTTTCCTGTCATGGAGGATTACCGCAATGATTTGAAAACGATACTTGAACAGACGACTTTTAAAGGGGCCAATGTAGGAAGATTTTCGGACCGATGGAGGTGCTGATTCCACAATTGGTTAAAAGGGCCCAGCAACAATGTGGACTCTGGACTGTTGCGCAAAGCTTCCGAACCCTCACCAGGATCTCGTATCTGAGACGTGGAAGAGAAGGTTCGACAATCCGGAGGACGCTTCTCGCATGGTTTCAACCTGATGTCAGACAACCCTCTTTCCACACTCCGAGAGGTATTTTGTACGCCCTGTATTGGGCTTTATTCTCAGGAGGGTTCAGCAGTACGTAGAGGAGGGGATGAATTGAGGCTTTTAACACTGTCTTACTGGGCTCCAAGAATCTGTAGCTTGCTTTGCGGCCTACATCCTCCGAGAGCGTTGGTAAGCAGAGTCGTATATCCAGTGCAGCCCTGGAGGAGAAGGGAGGAAGCTGTAACAAGGACAAGTCTCCGGCAAGCCTTCATCCTCTAAGGGCGGAACTTCATGAAAACTTGCAACGTTGCTCGGATTTTTGGGGAAAGGTGCTCTGATCACAGTAGGATGCAGTACGCAATCAGGCCTTAGGAGAACCCCAAGGCCCTGACAGGCATTCTCAATCCTCGACTGCTACAGGATTTGAGTGAGACCCAAGCAGAAAGGAGCCTTCTGCCAAGTCTTGAAATCCCTGCTCAGTGCCCCGCCTATGCCTAGAAGCTAGAACCATCCCTACATTACCGTGGCAAGACCTACAATCCCCAGAAGATTCTGTAGCCATGCCGCCTTCGGCATCATGATCCGTCTGACATGCAGGATGATGAGAAAGAGTTCCGTGCAAACAGCTATTTGCAGGTTGGGCTCTCAGATCTTATCGGGAAAGTCCCGGGTGTAGGGCCATCGATCAGCAAAGAATAACACATATAGATCCTCAATGCTTGCTAAATGCTTTTCGTGTAACGCTCAATGGTATGGGTCCTTGCAACAATGAGACGTTAGTGGGGAAGCCTTTCAGACTTGACGCGCTTTAGGCTCTCCAGTTCAAGTTAAGAATTGGATTTAGAGTTGAGGGACCACGTTTGTCACCCTAGTTATGACATTTGAGGTGTTTGCAAGCTTAGAGCTTGATTGTGGTTTATAAGAAACACGTGCAGTCAGCTAAGCTGCGATCCTTATGACAACCCCTGTGAGATATGTTCTCAATGCCCGGAAGTCTGTGTTTGCCTGCCAACCATGATCCCTAAACGCGAGACCCGAAGCCTGGTTCGGTTTGTGAATGGTCTTGCTTCTACAGGATACTGTGACCCACTTCAAAGGGAACTCCGGTTCTAATTTTGACCCCAGTGATGATCCAGAAGGCGCTTCACCCTAAGCCCCGAACCCTTGATCCTACATCCAGTGATTACAACTCCTCGCCCAAACCCCAGGCCCTAAACATCTCATAAATCTTAGTCTTAGTCCCCTGTCTACACCATAAGCCCCAACCAAACCCAATGGACTTAAACCCTTAAACCCTAAACCCTTAAACCCTAAACCCTTAAACCCTATCAGATTATGGGCATCTTCAACCTATGGGTCGGCTGCTACGGCTTCAACACCAGCCCCTTGGGCGCCACCAGCAGAAGGGGAAGATTCTGCTCATACATGGAGGTTTCCACATACCGGAGTCTGCAATATGAACCCAAATACAGCCTAAACTCTGAATGCCTATTTGAAGAAGGGCTTCCTGGAGTAGTTCGGGGTTGCTGAGCTGGACCTTTTCTTGGATATCCTCCAAAATTTTGTTGGCAAGAAATCTAAGGTACGTGTTGCTGGGGCGAGCTGTATATGTAGAGTGACCCTGGCTTTGAGAAGACCAGGCTAGGGTTTGCCTTGTGGCCATAGGAGTTAGGATTGCGGTATCTTCAGGAGGTGGGCAGGTTCGGGGCTTCTAGTTTTTGGGGGTTGGGGATGGGGCTGTTCTGGTCCAGTCCTGGAATGTACAAATGTTGAGAGGTAGGTTCAAGGCTTCCAAATTGAATGACTTAGTTGCGAAACTGCGAAACGCTCAGGGCTACGGACTACCGACCAGTGTCTTTCTGAAAGGGGGCTGTCTGGGCTTCCATGCTGGCTTGAGGGAGGGTGATTGTACGAGAGGCTGCCATAATCATAGTCATAGTAACAACAACAGGAAGATAATAGGCACAGCAATGCACAGCCAAACGACGCCCCCTCAATAGTTACAGTTTTCCGGGGTATGCAACGTCTTGATTATCAGCCCTGCAAATTTATCTCCCGCTGCCTTCTAGTAGCCTCTTTTGTTTTTCCACATTGAGCTTATGAGTATGAATTTAAACCAAGCAAAGGAATTGCTGGATCCGGACCTGGCAAAAATGTTTCACAACCAATTTCATAGTTCCCTGGGATTCATGTTTCCAAATAGTGCTCTTGCATACGAGGGTTTCTCTAGCCGTGCATCTATCAAACAGCACTGCCCGATTCCCCCCCCGATCCACAAGCCTCGATCTATGAACGCTCAATCCCTCAATGCATACCAGCCACAAGTTGGCCACAAGGCTAGATCTTGAGCCCCAAACTCTAACCGCTGCTCTGGCAGTTTCTGTTTTTCTGAACCAACTTTCGGAAAGACTTCTATGCAATGTACGAGTGGCTTACAAAGCCTAATCTTAGAAGCCTTGAGAGCCCAGGCCCTGCATTCTTACGGAACAACAGCTCAAGTCGGGGACCTTGGCTTTCTACAGGGCTTGGGTTGCACACTGCTCCACAGCCTGCGTAGATATACTAAAACGCTGTGCTACGGGTGCTACATTGAGTTCCATTGTCTTATGTGGTTGTTTCTTGTCACTAGGCTTCCTGTAGTTGAAAGAGCATGAACAACCCAATGCCCCTCTGGATATACATACGTGTATACTTATATTATGTAGTTATATGTACATAGAGCACATTCGTACGTTGCACTACAATGGGTTTCGCGATACATACACTGGTACAGGGTTGTGTCACTATTCAAGCTATGGTCACAACCTTTGGGCAGCCTGAGACCAGCTCCAAGCGTGCACCCCCTGTATGTACGCTTCCATACTTAGCTCGGAGCTGACCAAAATCGCCTTACATAACCTTGAAATGCTTCTCAGAGGTTGTGTATCCCAAGTCACTTGATGTGGGTCTGGTGCAGCGTTCCGGAGGCAACCAGCTGGTAGCTGCACCCCTGATGTCCCAAAACTTCTTCTGCTGTTGCAAGGGGAGTCCAGCCTGAAACGAGAGCCATTCTAACTGCAGTTCTTTCAGCCCCACTGCTAGAACCTTCAAGTAAATATGCAAGTCCTCTGACTTGAAGTTTATACCTTGCCTTGGGGGGGATTCGTTTCTCGTTCTTTTGCTGCCGTGTCAGGTCCCGCTATCCCAAACGGGGGGAGAGGCAGAAGCCTCTTAGCCCCCAAGACCTGGCCCTTGCATGAACTCCAAGGGGCGCGGCGTATGCCAAAACCGGGGGAATCCCCGCGCTACGGGGGGGGGGGGGNNGGGGACGAATGTCAACCTGAGGCCTTCATGTTTCGGAAGTACCAGTTTCTTGACATGGGATGCTCGTAAAGGCATTTGGGATGCAAACGGACAAGCAAGGGGCCCTGTGTAGGACTACGTGGTTGACTCTGGGAAGCTCCTGATATTACTTTGGGTTCAGAAGCTCCTGAATTACTCTGGGTTCCTGTCAGGTTTGTCTGGGTCCTCCAGCCCAATCCCACGGCATTTCATGTGGTAGAACTATGAGGAGAGAGTATGGACCGCCTGCACCTCAAACCTTCCGTATCAGAATCAGTCATACTAGACGTCGTCGTCGTCATAGTCGTCAGCAACGCTACAGGCTGTTCTTGTACTACTTCGTATTCTGAGTGAGAGACAGAACCCAAAGCCTTGAATCCCTAAAACAGAAGTCCCTGCAACACAGGCTGTGACATGTTGAATCCCCAAAACGCCTATCCCTGACATCTTCAAGCCTGAAACCCTAGCAGAAATGTCGATTGCTGCGTAAGTGACTTGGCGAGTCTGGCTTAATGGGACAGGCCGCGGGCCCTACTTGCCTTAACCACAAATACCGGAAGACCTAGATCTTCATATCCCTATATAACACCTTTACAGGACCTAAGGCTTCCATTTCACTTCCCATTTGATT
>CAJNIZ010005868.1:0-18586 GCA_905231905.1 Symbiodinium pilosum | reverse complement strand
CCCCACCCAGCAATAGTGAGTATAAGGGCTAATCAGGAATGTATTAGGGTCCTCCTTCATTCCTTTTATATCACTACTGCGCCGATGTATTACAGGGAGGGGCAACTAAATTCTAGACCGAAACCCTCAAAGACCTCCTAAACTCTAGTAACCCCTAGACTAGGGTGGTCTTGGGAGCCGGATAAAAATTGAAATTCTTATGGCTTTATAAGGAGTATATAGGGGTTAAAGGTCGCAAAAATGAGGCATTATCCTAAACCCGAAACCCTAAACCCACAAAGTTATCCTAAACCCTAAACCCACAAAGTTATCCTAAACCCTAAACCCTAGACCCACTCGGATAACTCTAAACCCAAACCCACAAAGTTATCTTAAACCCTAAAGCCACAAAGGATGCCCCGCTTGCCTCGGGAGGGTTCCAAAAACTTAGCGGCGCTGTTGCTAAGGGGCCAAAGGGTTTTCAGGTGGGTAGTTACCAGGTGGGTGCCCTTACATACGGTTTAGGGTTTAGGTTTTAGGGTTTATCTCAGGCTTAAATGGGGGAAGTAGGACTATAATGGATATGTAAGGCTTAGGGTTTAGGGTTTAGGGATTAGGCTTATGTGGGGGAAACTACCCACCTGAACCTTCTTCGGATTTTGGGTTCCTGTATCTCGGAATTATGTCAACTCAAGTGATGGTGCTCTTTTTCGGGAATATTTACAGGCATCCCCCTTTACTCAAACCCTTAACCCCTAAACCCTAAACTCAAAACCCTTAACTCCTAAACCCTAAACCCGTAAGCTTGCAGCCCAAAGACTCCCCCGCAAGCCTTCGGCTGAAGAGCTACTACAAAAGCCTAAATGATAGGGTTTAGGGTTTAGGGTTCAGGGTTTAGGGCTTAGGGTTTAATGGAGAATCAAGTGAAAATGACATGGAAACTAGGGATGTATAGGGTTATGTAAGGATTACTGGAGAATCAAATGGAAAAGAGCATGGAAAATGAAATGGAAACCATGCGTAAACATGGATTTATGGGGCAATATGGAAGATGCATCGAGGAAATCTTGCACCTACACCACGCAGCATAGATTCCGAGATAACCCCTCTACAACCCTTAAAAGGAACCCTCGTGATGGTAGTTTAGCTTAAGTTCCTTTAGAGCCTCCTTCGGCCTTCAATAGAAGCAATACTTGCAGTTGCCTGCGGTTATGCAAGCAAAGGCTGGAAACAAAAGCGGAGGGACTCCCATGTTTTACATGCAGACCTGCGGCTATGCGAGACAAGGAGAGAATGAGCTTCATAATGTCACATTATGGCCAGGCGGGCCCTCAGCATGGGGACCCCCACAGCCAGCTTGGGATGTCTAACTGCTAAACGGCTATAGGTTGTTGTGAACCCTACACCCTGCATTCCCATCTGTCACCTTCATCTCCCGCAGCTACAAGATACTTGTGCATCTCATCCGGGTGGCATCACTCTGAAGAGGTATATGGGGTTTCACTAGATTAGGTACTTACCTTTTTGGGGGGGGTCCCAAAATGAGGATTTCTAGTCTCTTGCGGTCTATATTGGGGACCCAACAGTCATGGAAACTTTGATGGAGACTTTAAAGTTGCAATGTAGATACATACTGCCAAGAATCCCTCATGCCCTAAACCCTAGACCCTAAACTTTGCCCTAAACCCTAAACCCTAAACCCCCATGCCAAAGTGAAGTTGACCTACTGTCTGGCCGCTTCACTTGTCCTTCTTCTTCTCCTGCAGCAACTCGTTTGAGAGTGCAGTTGGGTTTAAGGTTTAGGGTTTAAGGTTTAGGGTTTAGGGGCGAAATAGTGCGACAGGACTTCCAAATACCTAAACAGCTGCCGCACCTGAAGCTGTCAAACTCCAAAAAGACAAGGAATGTGATTTGCCAAAGCCCTGAACTTACTGGCGGTTAGTAGGGAATAGGAGAATGCAATCCCCATATAACCCCTCTATAATCTATTCCCTTATTCCCTACTAACCCGTAGTAGGTCCAGAAGGCCTGCCCCAAATTTCAAAAGAATCGCCCACTGCATTCCAACCTGCCATTTCACATCTATACTTAGGGTTTGGGTTGAGGGTTTGGGGTTTAGGGTGTAGGGTTACATCCAAGTTAGCGAACCAATCATCTTCATGAAGCCCGCCTTTTTCTCCTTGTCTTTCTTCTCCTTCTTCCTGCACGTATCCGACTTCTGTGTTTGGAGCACGGAGCTAAAGGGCATTCAGACATTGCTAGGGCTACAACTACTTAACATGGATCCGGACAGTGTTCTAAGGTTGAAACCATGGGCCCCTAGTCTGGGCCCTTAACCCTGGGATCCTTATATACCTACTATATACCCTGTAGGTATCCTTAAGCGTCCCTCAAAAAGGCCTGAGGCCCAAGGGCCCATGTAAGGGGCCCATACTTCAAAGCTTCGGAATGAAGAAGCCAGAAAATTACCACTATGATTAAACCAAGGCATGCCAGGGCGGAATCCATAAGATCCAGTATCCTCAGGGTAAGTTCGGTATGCCAAGTCCAAAGCCTTGAAGCCTCCGTGAAACATAGGGTTGAAGGTCCCTAAACTCTAAACCCTGAACCCTAAACCCTTAATCAGGATCTTATGGGAGTCCAGGAGCAGAGCCATGCTCATGGAGCAAAGCTCCGCAAAACTTGCTGCAAGAACTAAAAACCCTCAACCTAACAGGGGTTAAGGGATTAGTGCTGACCGAACAGCTATATACGAGTTTTCGTCTAGTATCCCCGTTACTCAGCCCTATAACAGTCGCCTATATAGTCCCCGATATAACCAGCATTTGAGAGGTTTAGAGTACAGTTCATATAAGGCTATGAGTTGGGCTACGTGGGGTACGCTTGGGGGGATTGACGTCATCAATGATATTAAACCCCTAACCCCTGGACCCTAAGCCACCGGCCCTCGACCCCTCAACCCGCGACAACGCTTCAAGGGGTCCTTCGCTTCTTCTCGACGTCAGCATCGCCGGCAGGTGCCTGAGCAAGTTCTAAGTTCTGGCACCATAGCACATGGAGCTTCCCAAGTAGGACTTAGGGTGTAGGGTTCAGGGGTTCCTTTTTTGGGAGGGTGGTATAAGAAAGATCATAGTATACTTGCATAACGGGGTCCATTTTCGAGCCCCCCATTTGTGGAAACCCCTACATTCCTTTCAAGCATCGAGGTGTTGCAGCAGAGGATTCGGGAGCAAGACGGGCCTACAAGTTTTAGAGCCCTATTAGGACTTATCATTAGGGTTCAAGGTTTAGGATATGGTCTTTCTTAGCTCCTTAAACCCTGGGGATGTCCCTCGACTTCAATCACCCATCTCAGCACAGTCACCGGGGCGGTAGCAGCCACGACTGGCCCAGTACTGGAGCCTCCTTGCGCTGCCTTATGAAGTCAATACCCTCGACCTTAGACCTCAAGCCTCCAGGCTGCAGCCTCGCAAGCCTCCCACACCTCCCACCCGGGCCTCTCCCTAAAGGGAAACCTTCAGGCAGACCTTTTCGGGAAACTTTCAGAGGCCTCGCGCGGGCCTCCCAACAAGGCAAGCCCTTTTCATACATCCAACTCTCAGGAGCCTAAGGGGTTTCTTCCAACGTCCCAATCATAGGGTAAAACATTCAAAAACCATAACGAAGCCCTGTTCAAGGGGGTGTCAGCCTCTTTAAGATCTCCTCAGAAACGACAACATATGATAAAGATAAATTTGATGAATCTGTGCTGTCGACCAAGATGGACCTGGCTGAGTTCAGGTCCTAAACCCTACAACGAGTAGGTTTGGGTGGCTTGCCCGCGTCATACCGCGCGGGGCGGGTGAATGTGTTAGATGTCCTTCCACAGTCGGGCCATTGCAGCACCTCGCAAGCCGCGGTGCACTCGACGTCACCTGGCCGCTCGTCTATCGCATGTTCCACCCAAGATGAAAACAAACCCCTAACCCTAAACCCCTAAACCCTAAACCCCTAAACCCTTAAACCCTTAAACCCTGAAAAACTCCTAAACCCCTAAACCCTAAACCCCTAAACCCTAAACCCTAAACCCCTAAACCCTAAACTCATAAACCCCTGAACCCCTAAACCCCAGCATCCGGGCCTCCTCAGGCTCCGGAACCTGCTGCACGGGAGGAGGTGCTGCTTCCAGCTGCGCTTCCTTTTTTGGCTCGGAAGTTAACATGAGGGCTTAGGGTTTAGGGTTTAGGCCTTGCATCTTAGGGTTTAGGCCTTGGGGTGTAGAGCATAAGGCTTAGGGTCTGGGGCTGAAGGGGTTCGGGTTTCCGGTTTTGGGCTTGGAGCTTGAGCGTTTAAGGCTTAGGGCTGCCGGAATTGAGTTTGGAATCTATGGTTTGGGAGGTGTAGTGCTGGGAGTACATATGAAGGTTTGCAATAGGGATGCTCCAGCGCTCAGCTTCATGCCACCTGTGCAGCCGCTCTCTTGCACCTGTGGGCCTCTCAAAACGCATCACCCTAAACTTTAACCCTAAACCCTGAACCCGAAATCCTAAAGCCTAGACCCTGAATAAACCCTGAGCCCTAAACTCTAAACCCTGACCCCTAAACGTTTGTGGGGACATATGTCCAGTCCCCATCTCTTTCTGGGAATCCCTAGGAGTCCTAATGGTTCACTATCGGTGTCCCCCTACCAGACCACCAAACCTCGCAAAATCTCTGGTCGTCTCGGACAAGTCCTTTTGTGGGCTACTTCTTTGCATAACACCACTAATTCCTGACCCTAATCTGTACACTAATAAACCCTGTTACCTCTAGCTCAGCTCATAAGCCGCCAAAGTTGAAATCCAAAACTGAGACGCAAACCGCTCAGGAAAAGAGAGGCTAAGCCCCCAAAAATGGGTTGTTGTTAAGGAACCTAAGATAAGTTACTATAACAAGAAAACCCTCCTCCGTACCCGTACTATGGTAACTTACCCTACGTTCCTGAATGGCAACCCAGAAAACCCGCTGAATCCTATCCCTGAAGCTCATTATCTGCCTCCTTTTGCTTGGTCTTATCCTTCTTCTCCTTTTTCCTGCGTTCGGGCAGTTCTTCAAGAAAAGGGTCCACTTGTGGTACCCCTATATCTTCGCTGCCGTTGCAGAATCTACAACCAAGAGGGGCTAATAATTCTGACTAAACCCTAAACCCTAAATCCTAGACCCTAAACCCTAAATCCTAGACCCTAAACCCTAAACCTCTAGGCTGTTGCTTGAAGTCTGGGGGTTTTAGTGCTGGGCTGGAGGAGGTCCCCACGAAGAACTCGGGGCGGTAGGAAAGGTTTTGAAGGTACAGCAGATCGGTGATGCATGACTTGTTATCGGGTAAGTTTAGGGTCTTGGGTTGAGGGTTTAGGGCTTAGGGGTCCCTATACATGCGCGATAACAGGCAACGATATCCATCTTCCTTCCCGCGGGGTTGGCAAGCGACCCAGGAAAATCAAACTTACCACCGTAGGACCCCAAACCCAAAGCCATAGATACCCTACACCTTAAACCCAAAGTGATAGAAACCCCTGAGGCTGTTGACGCTGAATCCAAAACAAGGATGGATCCTAAACAGAAGATCCTAAGCTCTCAAATGCTAGACCCTAAGCCCTAAACACAACTGCCTGAACCATGAACACTACCCTCCAAACTCTACACACTAGGCAAAACCACCTAAACGGAGAAAAACCCTAATCCCAAACCAACAGGAAGTTCTCAATCCAGGTCCTAAACCCTCAACCCTGAATCCTAAACCCCATGCCCTTAGCCTGAGACCCCTAACCCCCAAACCAGCACCCAACCCTGAATCCTAGAACCCTAAACCCTAAACCCTGAATCCTCAACCATAAACCGCGTATAAATCCTACACAACCCTAAACCTGACATCTTAAACTTTGGGTCACCTCTTCTTCGCTGGGGCCTCAGCCTGGCACGTTTTTGAACAGGCTTATCACGTTATTAGGGTTTAGGGAGTTTAGGATTTAGGCTTTAGGGTTTATGGTTTAGGGTTGAGGGCGGTTGTTGTTTAACTTCAAGGTGTAGATTTACAGGTTTAGGGGTTGAGTTTGGGGCTTAGGCTTAGGGCTAAGGTTTAGCGATCTAGCTCTAAGGCTTAGGAATCAACGGCCAGTTTCGGCTCAATTGAAGGGGTACCAGAATCATTGGGAAGATGCGGGGATAGCATTGCAAATTGCTTAGGCCTCCACATTGACCTCACCTACCCTCGCGCAGCACCTTCACAGAGCTCATATGCATCCCAGGGCCTGATCCTTCTTGCCATCATTACACAGAGAACCCCATATGCTAGGATCCCAATTATGATCTTGGGTGTAATCCTGAACTGCAGAGTACTGGGCTTCCTTGAGTAAACACCTCTATCCACTTCATGATCAGGTCGTTCTTGCTGCCAGAGCTCTGCCGAATGAAACTGTAATTCTTTGTTGATGCTTCCTTTTACTTGCGGGTGAGTACTGTAGACCCCTGATTAATAACCCACTCCCCTTAATGGGGATTATAATAGGGATTGTAACATCAAGGCCTCAAAGGGAGGGGGTTTATTAAACAGGGGTCAACATTATGACCTTCAGCATGTGGCCCCTGTCATCATGTTCATCAGCATCCTCAACGCTCCATCATCGCCGTCATCTGGTAGGGTTTAGGGTTTTAGGGTTTAGGGCACAATCGATGCTAATGCAAAAAGTGCGAACAAAGATGAGGCCAATTGCCCCAATTCGATGCGTAGCAGCAGTCTAGAACAGCAGCAGCAGCAGCAGCAGCAATCACCAGCCCCAAAACGGAGGCATCCCCAAACACCCGAGGCCTCGAAATCCAAAACCAAAGACCCTGGTATCCTTAGACCTCAAACTCTAAGCCCTGAATCCAAAACCCTGAATTTAGCTTTTAGGGTTTAGCCATAGAGCCAAAAACTGAAGATGTTACAACATCTCTCCACCCGCACAGAGCTTGAGCCTCAGCCACAACAGGGGCTGGGACCTGCACAGGCATGATTTGCGGGGGCTTTAGGATGTAGCGGCTGAAGGCCTACTTGGAGGGTCAGGGGGACTTAGTAAGTGGGTTAATAACCCATATAACCCATATACTAACCCTAGTTATCCCCATTATTAACCTACTTACTAAGGACCCTCCAAGTAGGATTCAGGGTGTAGGGTGTAGAGTTTGATGAGTGGGGATTGAGGCTTGAGTAGTTTCTAAGGCTTAGGGTGTCGGGCTTAGGGCTTAAGACTTGGGAATGAGTTGTTCCAAGTCTAGGAATGCCTAGTTTCTAAGGTTTAGGGTTTAGGGCTTAGGGGTTCAGGGTTGGGGCTGCGTAGATTCTAGTGTATCAGAGAGTTCAGGCTTTGACGTCAAAATGTGTTCGCTTCTTGAAGTGGGGAGACTTCGTGGCTAGGACCAAGGATTTGGCATTAATGCTTGGTTCGGGTCCCTTACACCCCCAAACCTAAAGCCTAAACTCTGTAGCCTTAAGTTTTAAGGCTAAAAACCTCAAAAATCTAAAGCCTAAACCCTAAACCCCAAACAGTGCGCCTCTTACGATTCTTGAGCTCCAAGGTCTTTACGGAGTAAAGTAAGAGGATTCCAAATGAGATTCAAGATGTCCAGGGCGTCTGGCTTGTATGGTTCAGGGCTTGAAGTTGAAGGTTTGGGGTTTGGGGCCTAGGGTTTAGGGTTTGGGGCCTACGGTTTAATGATAAGCAAGCAAATCTGCTGAACCCATGGGTTCGGGGCATCGATTCCAGCTAATCTTGCCTCCATTATATTGCATATAAGAGAATGTATAGCGCATCGTGTTTTACCCATGCTGTACATAGATGTAGTATGCAGTATGTGCGAGGTTAGGTTACCAAGAACATCATGTGAAAGAGGTTCAAAGGATATAGTATAATAGTATATTGACATATATATGACATGATATATAGTAAGTCATTCGCACTAGGCCTCTAGATTCTGACGTCGGAAAACTTGATGGCTGCGATTGGGGAGACGAAAGTTAACATGTGACATGTGCAGCATCTTGAAGAAACAGGAACAAGTCAGAAGTGCTCCTACCCCTAAACTGGTTTGGGGGGTTTAGGGGTTTAGGGGCGAAGGATTCAAACTCAAAAGTAATTGGCAAGAGCCGGGGCATCCGAAGCAGCACCGGCCAGAAAGAACCTTGAGAGTGTGCTAAAACTATCCCCATACTTGAGGCACTATAAGCTTGTATTACATCTATGGTCCATGCATACTTCAAGCCCTACCATGCTTGTACTCACTGATGTTCATACTGGGGACTTTACCACTGCAGCCGGTATGCAGGAGCCCTCTTTATTCTGGCCCAAGCTAATCTCAGCTCACAAAACAAGCTACATCCATTGCAATCTGGCGGAAACTGCCAACACACTAAACCTGGCACACCTTTCTCCCCAGAGACTTCAAAGGTAACCATTCTGATTCTTTAGTCTTCGCGACTACATGTTGAGCGTAGACTGCCGATCCAACAACAAATCTTCAAGCCAGCGGAATCAGTTAGGAAGGGTTTAAGGTTTAGGCTACAGGGTGGTTGCTGAAAGCAGTAGGCCCGGGTGATCTGGAGATACGTTTTGCTAGATACTACAGATGCTAGAGTCAAGCCTTGTAAAGAATTTCAAGAGGACAGATTATAAGTTGGAGCCACCTGTAAACTCAGAACCATAAGCCCGAAGTCCTCAACCCTGGACCTTAAACAGTAATCCCTATGCAGGCCATACGTGCCACCCCTCCGATTGTCTAGATTGGAAACAGCCTGTAACTGCTCGAAATCCCTACAGACCTTGGACCCTTCACATGTCTGTAACCACCCTTACTAACCCTAAACCCTTACACCCTAAACCCTGAACCCTACACCCTAACCTAAACCCTGCTCCCTAAACCCTAAATCCTAAGCCTCAGCTTTCGACAATCAGGACCCAAGCCACGCCCGGAAAGCAGATATCAAAACCCAGTATCCATGCACTCTGCGTGAAAGTTCATGAATGGGGGGTTTAGGGTTTAGGGGCTAGGTTTTCAATATGGCTGCCCCAATTAGAGACCCAATTTGAACCCTCAGGTGGGCCCAAAACCCAAGAACATAACTCCCGCTCCCAATCCTCTTCCGGGAACCCGAACCCGAACGCACCACAGCATAAATCCAAACCCCCAAAAGCCTGAACCAAGAAATCCAAGCTCCAAAGCCCTAAACCTTCAACCCCGAACATCCTAAGCCCTCCAGACCGCCCCTAGCTCCAAGAACTCTAAACTCCCAAACTCGCCTAACCACACTTACCCGTATAACTGCGGCGGCCCCGAGGAGTCTCCCCAAAAGAGTCCCCGGAGCAATTGGTCAACACGAAACCTAGACCCCCAACCCTAAAACCTAAACCCCCAAACCCCTCCGCCACGAACCTTAAACCACTAAACCCTTAAATCCTAAGCCACTAAAACCCTCAAACCCCTAGAACCCCCGAACCACTGGAACCCTAAAGGCCCCAAAACCCCCCAAACCCCTAAAGCCCGCTTGACACCTCTGGCACAGGAGCAGGTACGGCCGTCTCCGCAGCGGCAGCTTCCTTCTGCTTTCGCTTTGCGGACCTTGAGGTGGAGCATTCAGGTCGAGAGTTTAGGTGTAAAGGTTCAGGTGTTTAGAGTTTTAGTACGTACTTCAGGGTTAAGGCTGTAGGATTTAGTAGTTTAGGGTTAGGGGTCTAGGGTTGAGAGTTTCGGGCCTAGGGTTGGAGGTTTTGGGTTGAGGTCCTAAGGGTTTGGGGAACAATTCTAGCAAAGGAGGCTTTGCTTTTTCGTGAAATATGGGGCAAACAGCCCTAAACCCTAAACTGAGGGCAGAGTGGATTGGAGTTAGGTCCAACACATTGAAAAGCTTCAGCTCAAGGCAAGAAGTGTTGCCAGCCTGGGCCCGCAGCATGCACCCCTAATACTGGGGACCCCAAATATCTAGCATATATATATATACACATTCTTTAAGAGGCCAACCCGCCGAAAAGGCAAAGAGCTCATACTATGGGTTCAACCTTAGATGAATGAGGTGCGATTCTCGTGGACAAGTTAGGTGTTTGTCATGGCCCCTCGTATGGGCCCTTAACCCTGGGATCCTTATATACCTACTATATACCCTTCACGTACCCTCAAAAGTCCTAGAATTCTCCAAAAAAGCCTAAGGGCCCATGTTAGGGGCCATGCTTCAAACCTTAGGTCTTGGTTTGAGTTTTGTGGGTACGGTTTAGGGTTTCTACTCGCCTTCTGAAGATAAAGGACTGTTGCAAGGCCTATGGGGCACGAATGGAGCCATCTGTTTAGGGAGGTGGTCATGCTTTTTGAGTAAAACGGATAGGGGTTTAGAATTCACGGTTTAGGGTTCTGAATGCAACGGGTAACATTGTCCATCACAAACGACAGCAGTGGCAACAACCACAACAACGGCCATAGTCGGCTGTCACCACCATCATCACGATCGTCTTCGTCTACATTACCGCCCAAGCCAAATGCATACGCCACTGGACGTGGGCATGCTTTATGTGAGCTATAGTCTAAACTCCTAGTATCCCCCTTAATAACCCCTATAGTATTCCCCTACATAATCCCCTTTATATCCCCCCTTTAAGGAGTTTAGACTATAGCTTATGTGGATTGCAAGTCCAACCCTGAAACCTGCACCTCAAATCCTTCATCCCGGGAGTCCTTAACCCTAAACTGAAACCCTACGTGGCACACCTATAAACCAGCCTGAAACCCAGTCCCTGAATCCTGACTTCTGCACAGGACTTATCTTGCAGTTTCTACATAACACCAGCTGTTGACTTGAGTTTTCTCATACCCTTGTCTGAAGCACATTGAAACTCTCAACCCTAAGCCCCTGATCTCGAAACTCCTGAACCCCGAACCCTTAACCTCCATACCCTCAATCCAAAAATTCCTGGGTTCAGGATTCAGGATTTCGGGTTCAGGGTTCAGGATTTATCAGGGGATAGGAGGTGTCAGCTCAGCACACATGCAAGTTGTGCCCCATTGTACGAGAAAGCACCTAATGAAGTGAAACTCGAGTGGTGGCATCAAAGCCCAAACTCTAAACCCTAAACCAAGCACCCCGAAATCCTGACACCATGAAAAGGCTGAAAAACCTTGAAAACCTTGCCAGGCCCAAACAAGCAAAGACCCCAAATCCCGAAACCCCCTACCTCTGAAAGCTCCAAAAACCCTGTTCTCTCAGCGAAAAGCTTGCCATCCTCCATCTCCTTGGACGTTTGGGCAAGGGTTTAGGGTTTAGAGTTTAGAATTTAGGGTTTGCGGGTTAAGGTCTAAGGTTTAGGGTTTATGGTTTAGGGCTTTGCGGCGGTGGGCTGGAGACTTGCTGAAGGTTGGGGGTTGAGGGGGCTTTCATGCTGGGGCCTGTTAAGTTAAACTAGGACTTTGCAGCACACTAGGCTATACAAATTTAAGGGATTACAAAGGGGTGCTATTGAAAATTATTGAGGCTTCTACCCTTAACCCTACACCCTAAACCCTAAATCCTAAACCCTAAATCCTACACCCTAAACCCTGAACACTGAACCCTAACCCTTACATCACCTGTTGAGAGAAAACCAGCCCCTCACGGAGGGGGACCTGGTTCAGGACCTGTTATAGAATGGGAAGCCAATCACTTCGAACAGTTTACAGGATTCCTCCCTCCCAAGGCATACCAAGTTGCGCATGAGGGATTAGGGCTTCAAGGGCTTTGGGTTTAAGAGTTTAGGGGTGTAGGGTTTAGGGGTTTAGGATTTAGAGCGTAGGGAGGGTGTAGACGACTCCGACATATCCAGATGACCGCTACATAACACACTATGTGAGCTAGACCCACCTCTCTTACACTCGGGACCGTCGACGAGTCCAATCGAGTGGACAAACAGCTGGCTACATCAACTGGGTTACTGTTCAGGAACTTACCTTCAGTCACCGTAAAACCTGTATGACGATAACTTAATTTAGCTTCCTTAGCAGCACCCCAGTCAGTCTGCTTCCCAAAAGAAGCGGTGGCTTCCAACAAACCTTGCTCTAGGCATCTCCCAAGGGTCCTCTCACCTTTGGGAACCCTAAACGCCTTAACTATATACCCCTAAATCCTTATGTATACGTCACATATATATATGTATACATGTATATGTAAATATACATGTATATGCAATGACCATGTATCGCCCAGAAGCCCGGCAAACCTAACCCCCATCCAGAGGGAGGTGTCGGCGACTCGCAGGCTCGTTTGGTACATCACTTTTCGTGCGAGGGCGCAGGGTTGAGGGTATAGGGTCAGCGGGCCTAGTAAGTGTACTTATAACTCCTAGAAGCCAGACAAGAACCCCAGTTATGCCCAATATTGTTAACCTACTTACTACGATCCAGGTTGAGCCCTGGACTTCTAGAAGCTGTGGGGTTTGTGGTTTAGGGTGTTGCAACAAAGTAGCACAGTCATTCCTACAATACAAAGCACCAGTAAACATACTGAAATTGTCTACGTGGTCTGATTATTATGAGCGCCAAGTCAACAGTGTAGGTCCCCTTGTCCGGGTCTCTGGAGGAAGGATCCAGTTAATGTAGGGCCCTGTTCAAGCAGAATATAGCTTTACGAGGATTGTTGCGTCCTAAAGTGTCGCTGTTTTTCAGGCTTCCATAGTAATCTGGAGGAATAAGGGACCCCAACATGGATGCATACCCCCACGGCCAGATCCCAAAACCCTGTACCCTTAAATTCCTCAGTCAGACCTCTCAAACCTAAACCCTACTTGGATACGTAACCGAGACCCTACATATTGAGCCCCAGAACTTGTATCCTCAGTTCTCCTCGGCCCGCTTAAGGCCCCCGCTTTTCTGAGCTTCTCGATCTCAGCACGTGTCCTAAGCAAGCCAGGCTCCGAACTGCTTGAGAACATGGGAGCTATAGTCTGAACTGCTAGCATCCCCTTCTAAGAACCCCTAGTATAAGGTTTAGGCTTAGGGTTTAAGGTTTAGGATTTGGGGTTCGGGGTTTAGGGTTTAGGGTTGGGGAAATGTTTGCGGGCTTCAGAAATGTGCACGGCTGCTGTGAAGGTTTGCAAGAATTGTGCATTCTTTTCGGTCTCTTTAAAGATCGTGTACAGGAATTTGACCGAGAGAGATTTGTTTAGGCGCTTCTGGCTCTGTAGCAGCCTCATTTTGACACTGGCCGGCGAAAAGGAGTGCGCCAATTTTGCAGCTACACGGACTACGTTCAGGCTGTAGGGTGAAAAGCGGACAATACCGGGTCTATGTATGGTTTATGATATAGGGATGCTAGTGCAAGGGCCTAAGTTGTAAGAGTAAGGTTTTGGGGTATCTTCTCCCGTAATCGGGCTGTACTCCAATAATTAAGGGGCTTTACAAGGGTTGTAGTTGGACATAGGCTTCTGGGGTCCTGTAGGGTCAAGAACTTCCAACACCTACAGGTTTGTGTTTGGAAGTATGTCAAAAATGAGTACAACATATTAATGAATCTCTATATTGAGGCCCCCCAAACCCCCCAGGGGGATGTCGGTGTGAGATGATTTGCGAGGGCTCGTTAAGTAGTTTGAACGGAACACTTTCCCTGCTGCTTCTGACGAAATGAGGGAGTTTAAAAAGAACCCTAAAACCTAAACCCTAAACCAGAACATTTTAAACCCTAAACCCTAAACCAGAATATTAAGAACCCTAGGCCTAAGCCCTAAGCCCTATCCGTTCCTCCATGCCTTGAAGCCCTAAGCGCGCAAATTCGGGGTCAAGTTGTCATCTAAAAATAGCGTTGCGACTTGAATCGTCGAGTAAGGTTCTGAGGCACACTGGAGGCATAGACTAAAGTTTAACCCTAGACCCCTAAACCATGTGGGGGCCCGAAAGGGAAGGCTACAAGAGTCAGCCCACGCTTCCCCCTGCATTGGGATCTCCCAAATTGCGTCCCTCAAGCCTCAAACCTGAAGCCCTGAACCCTAAACCTCAAACCCTAAACCCTAAGCCCTAAAACTTACGTAAACCCTAAGCCCAAAACCTGAAACCCAAAGCCCCAAAATCTTAAACCTTAAGCCCTAATGCTCAAGCCGCAAACCCTAAGCCCTGAAGCCTAAATCTTTGGTACTGCCCTCCCTAACAGTTGGATAATAATTATCATAGGGCTAGATATAGCCCTTAATATGACCCCTAATATAGACTGTTACTCCTAAACCCTAAACCCTAAACCCCTAAACCCTAAACCCTAAACCTTTGCTGAGGCCAGTACTCCTTGAGCTGCTGGCCAAGGCTAGACATCCTCATGTCGAATAGGGTTTAGGGTTTAGGGTTTAGGGCTTAGGGTTTAGGGTTTAGGGTTTAGGGTTTAGGGTTTAGGGTTCTGGGGGCTGGGCCGTTTAGTGTTTATAGGATTTACGTAGAACTTACAGAATTTAGAGTCTAGGGTTTTGGATTTTGGTCTCGGTGGGGATATTGGAGTAGGCCCCTTTAAAAGGATTATAGACATGGGTTATGTAGAATCCATAGGTGGGGCTTACATAGGGGTATATGTTGTCTCCCTTTGCGCCCTCAGGGTTTGTACCCTTGGGTTTGGGTCCCTGAACCATGGAACATAACCCTCAACTAGAGTGTTGTGGGACTCAGAACCCAGGGTTACCCCTAAACCCTAAACCCTAAACAAACGTATAGTCCTTTAATCTTGTTAAAGGGTACCCTTTCGCACCCCAAGGATACAGGGAAAACAGGGGGAGCATGGAGTCCTCCGTAGGGGTTTAGGGCTTAAGATTTAGGGTTTAGGGTTTAGGATTTGGGGGTTGGGGTTTAGGATCTAGGGTTTAGGGTTTAGGATTTAAAGGTTCAGGGTTCAAGGTTTAGAGTTTAGGGGCCATATAGGATATATTCTGAGCAAGACCCAACATGAGCAGCCATTGGTTTGCTATAAAGCCAGGCCAAGCTGCTCCAAAACCGTAAACCCTAAGATTTCTATATAGGGATAATGGAAAATGGAAACTACCTTGTAGAATATTGTGGTTATACCTCATTTTCTTTCTCATCCTATATGCATTTGCACACATACAGAATCATGTATGTATATACATACATGCCTATGTGTAAACATATACAAGACTTGGTAAGGCAGGGTGTACATGGTGATCTGTCCTAGAGGATACCCGGTTATACCAAAACCTGTAGAGGAACCCCCTCAAAGGCTGCTCCAATGACGGGAGAATGATGCTTTCACAGGTCAAGCTTCGGAGGCTTGTCAGTATCGTTAGGCTTTATAGGGTTCTCCTGAAGAAGAGATCCATAGACCCTGCTGTCAAAAGCACACTTGTCATTTCTCATGTGCGTATCATAGAGAAAGGGATAGCCCACCATACATCCCCAAAGTCCGTTGTCCTTCTTATGGATACTCCTTTAAGGGGATCACCATTGTATACCCCAACATATGGCAATCCTTCTGATGGCGACTCCCTCAAAGGGACCCCAGCCGGAAACCCCTACTGGCAGATCTGAGAGAATTTCCAGATCTCGAGCCCTCTGGCAATTTCGCTTCATGAAGATGCACTGGGAAACTCGGTACGCTATGAAGTTACTACATCTCCACATCCCATGATATCATGTTAACTTGGTGTAAGTTCCTAACAGCAACACAGCAAAGGACCCTATCAGACTTTATATATGATGAAATACTCCGGGTTCTAGTGGCCACGTCAGCCTGAATGCTGAAACAGACCATGATGCTATGTCTGGGCTTGTGCACGTCATGGTCCCCTTTTGGCAGAGGCGTGGTGGTGTCTTGGCATTCAGCACTCTACCAGCTTAACAGGCATCCCGTGTGGGACAGAACCCGGACCCTGAACCCATTAACCCTAGAACAGAGAGTCTGGGCCCAAGGCTTCTTCTCCATCTTATCATTCTCTGCATCAGCCTGCAAAGTGGTGTCTGAGAGCATGTTCTAAGCTATGGGTTCTGATGTCAGGGTTCAGGGTTCAGGGTTTAAGGTTTAGGGTTTATGGTTTAAGGTCTAGGGTTTAGGGTTTAAGGTTTAAGGTTTAGGGTTCTTTAGGGCTTAGGGCTTTGGACCCTCAAGCTCTAAGCCCTGAAGCCCTAAATCCCCAAACTCTGAAGTCAGACAAAGTCGGATTCACAGCTCTGCTCCTGTGATGGCACTATATACCACTCTCACCAAGTTCGCCGCAGTCCCTTGCATACACCTGTCATCTTCTGCCCATTAGGAACCCCAAAAAATGTGCGTGCGGATCGCATGGAGGTTATGTGGCATCTCCATTAAGGATGATGTAATACTATTTGAGCTATAATCTAAACTCTACTATCCCCCTTAATAACTAACCCCTATAGTAGCCCCCTATCATCCCTTATATAACCCACCTTTAGGGAGTTTAGACCCTAAACCCTAATCCCTAAACCCTAAACCCTAGATAATCACTTTAAAGAGTTTAGGCTATAGCTCATTTGATGCAACCCTAAACCCCAAACCCTAAAGTTACTTTTTGATGCAACTTGACCATACATCAAACTCTTCTGCCTGCTCTGCGTGACGGTCCAGGAAGGCGATCCGCTGACCTTGAATGGGCTTAGGGTTTAGGGCTCAGGGTTTAGGGTTTAGGGTTTAGGGCTTAGGCCATCAACCGAGCCCAGTATACCCCTCCGTCAATATACCTGAAACCATGTTCCGGATCCCAACCTCTTGTAGGTTATGCTGATGTAGGGGCATATGCTAGAGAGATGCTTGAAACTTTTGAAACCCTGAGCCCTAAACCCAAAACCTGAAACTCCCAACCCTAAGCCCTTAAGCCTTGAACCCCTAAACCTTAAACACCTAAACCCCTAAACCCTAAACCCCTAAACCCTAAACCTTAACCCCCTAAACCCTGACCCCTAGACCCCGTCAACCCCTAAACCCTGACTAAACTAGACGAAGGCCCCGCAGCGCGAACGACTTTCGGATCGCGCCGCAAGGAAGCCAGTTATAAGTAGTTACGAAGTCCCATGCACCTCCCAGTATATCCCTGCCCTGAACAACTTCCGCCTACCGGGTTAATTCCAACTGGGTGCCCATATGCCATCAGAATCCATCGTATACTGACCTAGGACATGCTCAACCACCTACGGTGAATACTACAAATCCTAATGTAGACCCATGATTAATTAACCCCCTTCTTTTAAGGACCTAAATATGAAGATCCCTATTATACTCCCTCGTAAGAGGAGGGGGTTTATTAATCATGGGTCTGGGTTACATGACCCGAAGATGACCCGAAGTACCGTATATCTTGGGAAGTAGGATACTATAGAATACTAAGGTCATGCAAAACTTTTGGTATCAACAGTAGGTCCCCGAAACTACCAATACTCCAAGAATCTGAGGTGCAAAGAGATGGTGAAGAAAACTATTTCGTCATCACCCGTCCTACGTGACCAATGCAAGACTATACAGGCAAATACGAAAAACAGCCTTCATCGAGAACCCTATATGAACTCTTCCATTTTCTAAAGAGGGGAGCTTCGGCAGATGCTTGGAACTTGGCCAAAATCACTCTTCCCCAAATGTTGCAAATTCATGTACGGACGCGAATTGCAATAGGAACCCAACTATAGGGGCCCGTATTATGCTGAAATATATTTAGGGGAATCCGCGATTGAGTCCGAACACCTGAATTTGGGAACCAGTCCGTGCATGTACGGTTTAGCAGCATCAAACTGGTACCTGGTTTACTTTACATGGTCTCGAAAGCCGAAACCCTGCGTTAAGGGCATAGGGCCAGCCAGCGAACTGCTTCATGTGGACTCTGGGAGGACCCCCAATCAATCCCTCCAGCAGGGTTTAGGGTTTATGAATAATCCCCCTTAAGTAGATAGAATATGGATTTGAGTATATTATAATAAGATCGCTATATACCCCATAGTCTATCTGCTTAAAGGGGAACTATAACCCCTAAACCCTAAATCCTAAACCCTAAACCCTAAACCCTAAAAACCTAAACCCTAAACCCTAAACCCCATAGTATATCTGCTTGAGGGGGGCTATGAGGTTTGGCTCACGGCTCAGGTGCTAAGGCAGAAGTGCTCTTGCGTTTGGGCTAATCCCTTAATACTAAGACTAACCCCACCCTCGGCCAACCCTAATATTGGACATAGTTCTCGTAGGGTTTAGGGTTCAGGGTTTAGGGTTTAGGGTTCCATGTAAGGGGTGGGGGATGGCGGGGCTCTAAGTTTCCATAATTAAGCATAAACTCCACTACTGTCCCGCCCTAAACCCCGAGACCCGAAGCCATAATACCATGGGCCGTCATCCTCAAATTAGCCCGAATTCTAAGCCCCTTCAGTAAGCCCCCAATACGCCTCACACGCTAAACCGTAAACCCTAAAACCCTAAACCCTGAATAAGCCCAAAACCCTAAGTCCTAAAACCCATCAGAGGTAGTTTCCCGAAATATAAGGGGACCCCAATATAGACCCAAATATACTACAGTCCTTATTATGGGGACCCCCAAAAAGGTACCCCTAATGTTGGGAAACACCCAAATGTTGCCTTTTTTTGGTTGGGCAAGTGAGGATGAGCTCAAGTTGCGGATTT
>CAJNIZ010005867.1:0-12792 GCA_905231905.1 Symbiodinium pilosum | reverse complement strand
GCATGTCCCATGTGAGAAATCCAGCAGGTGCCATTTACGTTTCCGGCGGTGGTGTCTTGAAGATGTTGGATTTCCGCCTCTATATATCCCCTATATAACCCTATAGAACCCATAGAACCCTATATATCCCCCATATATCCCCATAAGTTTTTTGTTTGAAGGTAGCCAAAATGATCCTCCCAGCGCAGGGCTTTGATCTCTGAAGGTTTGCAGAGAGTGGTGGTGTCAGCTGTCACAGGTGTGCAGATTCTGAACCGAGCAGTGGAAGAGGCGCAAGCACCCAAACTGATGTCCATGTTATGTAAGAGTGCTTACTTCGAAGGCCTTTGTTAGTTCCTCATGCGCGCTGCAGTTGTCAGAAGTTTCGATTCATTTTCAATGATGCGGGCACGTACTTTTAAGATGAAAAGCGCTGCAGTGTCAGCATTGCAGCTACGACTTGCCCCAGCGTCTTATGTGCCTGCACCTCTGAACCTAAACCCTGAGCATGTTGCAAGGTTCCTTTGCGTCGGACAAGTCAAGCCTTTGAGCTGGGTTTAGGGTTTAGGGTACTTCGTTGTCGGCGCTTGGCCGCGGACTTCGTGCTGCAAGGTACTGCATTTGCGATCGCATGCGGGCAATGCACATGTTGGCCCCAGAAATATTACAGCGCAGGTACCTAGTAGCCTTAGGAGACTGGAGCAGCCGTCACAGCTTACTGGAACTGCAAACTGCTGCAACATGTTTTGTGAGGTATGCCTTCACGAAGTATGCCAGGATCCATTTTGGCTGATGTTGATCGTATTAAGATGCAAGCGCCACGTCGAAATGGTTGAGTGAACCCTGTGTTCCCCCTAGATCGCTGAAGCCCTACCCACTGCAGTTCTTGGCATGTCCCGTGCGAGAAATCCCACAGGTGATGCATGTGAGTTTGCGTAGCACCACTTGCTGGACATCGCAGCAGAGATCAATGCTTTGAGCTCACGAGCTTGCAAAAAGGCTTAGCCAGTTGGCAATCTCCGAATGTCTAGGCCCCTTTGCGTTCAAGAGTAGTCGCTATTGGACGCATGCAGCATAACACACTCTAAACCCTGAACCAGAATCCTGCGCACCCCACACGTCTGCTGGAAGCTTGAAGGTCCATTATGGCAGCAAACTGGTTTCCAACAATTAGGTGCCAGTTGGAGCTTAGAGGGAGTAGGGGAGGGATTGTAGGCATCATTATATTGCCTCGGAATCATGGCAGGGATCCACTTTGCCACTCAGACCTTGAACTTGAAACCCTGAAGTTGAGCAACCATAAGTCGTGCTTCCTGCCAGGCAAGGCTGGCCGAGGAAAGTGTGGTTTTACTTGATGCAGGCGTTCTCTTTCAAAGGTACCTTGCGCTTTCCGTCAAGACTCAACCCCCATTTTCGTTCATCAGGCAACCCGAGGTGGGTAGTTGCAGATGGGTTGAGGTCTATATAGGTACCCGCATCATAGTGATCTTGCATACTCCTGCGTGCTGCTATTTTTTGGTGCCAGCACTTTCCTTCAAGCGTTTGGCCTTCGCTTTACTTCCCAACTGAAGATGCAGTCCCTCGTGGCTCTGCTCAATCTTTCGGGTTGCTTTGAGGTTTTAGGGGTCGGGTTTGGTTTAGTTAGATTAATCTCTAGGTTTGGTTCAATTTTAGGGTTAATCGCCGTGGTGCAAGGGTAAACTCCTGACAAGCTATAACTGGAAAGGTGGGTGCGGCAATGAAGGAGGAGTTTTGGGAGGGCCCGATCCTTTTCAGAGGCCGGGTTGCCGCCATTCGATGATATGTTGTCATGCCAGTATAAGAGCCTCCATGATTGTGCAAGCTGCTAAATTTTGCAACTCTGCATTCTTGGTCTGGAGGAGTCCGCCCTCCTCCTCGCGAGGCAAGCCAAGAGGTTCCGGACCCAGGGTGTGCCCGAATTTCAAGACTTCGGGAGCCTGTGGAAGCTTGCAGGAAATTACTTTCCCAGAGAAGGAGCCGTTCCTTTGCGAAAGCTTTCTTTTCAGACGCGCTCCCCTCCCATTCCCTCCCACTCCCTCCCACTCCCTCACTCCCTCCCACTCCCACCCTCCTATGCGGAGTTTAGGCGGAGGGGCCAAAGGCAACAGTGACCTTTGTGTGGTTAAGGTTGCGAGAGCCGAGCACTACCCCGGTGACCGGCTCAGGAACCTTGGACTGTTCAAGGATCTCCTGAGCCGGATCGCCAAGCGGGGTTGCGCGACCGAACTCGAATTGAACCTCGCCCTGAGCCGACAGGGCTTTGGAGAGGACCCACGGATGCATCTTCAGCACTATTGAGCCCGTTCCTGCCCCCAAATTCCCCCTAGCAACTGCCAGGACATTCCGGAGGAACAGGGCCGAAGCATGGGTCAAGACATTCTTGGCTTCCTGCAGGTGCTGGTACTCCAGGAGCTGCTTGCTTCAAGCTTATCAAAATAAGAGGCAGCGCACCCCAAATTGTAGGCCAATCACTCATCCCCAAGCTGCTGAAACTACAGGAGCCCTTCGACCCTGATTGATCTGTAGCCCTCAAGGCTCTCTATAGATTTAAGCTCAAAGCCCTAAACTCGAAGCCTCAACTCTAGATCCGCGCATTCGTATCATAAACGCTGCAGCTTTCCAAATGGGTTCTGTGCGTCTCTAAGGCCGCAATATTATCGTGATTGACATGTCGTGCTCTAAGGGCCATGGGCAACCCTAAGCCCTGAACCTTGAACCCTCAAAAGAATCTGAACTTCTGAGCTGAGTATGGGCCCATGGTTCCCAAGCCAGACTGGTTGGAAAGGAGACCCGTCGGCATTTCACCGTCTCGAGGCCATGGCTTGGCCTTTGCCGGGTCTCAGGGGTCTGGGGGGTTTAGGGTTTGAGGGCTGAAGAGGGGGGCTGCCAATCTTATTGTTTGTTGCCCGCGCATTGCGGAGTAGATCCCTACGGTAGCCCCACCATAGCCCCCCAAGATGCATGGCAGTGTCCATTTTTTTTTTGCATTCCCTGAACCCAAGCCGCAAACCATAAGTAGCAATTTCCATGTTCTTTTCCAGTCCTGCATTCCCTACCAGCAACCGAAAAGTTGACCGAGGAATGCTTGTCCACTTTTTGGTTTGTCGGTGTAAAGCCACTGTTTCACGTGAGTACTACTTAACATGCGCAGACTATATGGGCCCCCAGAAAGGGCAAGAGTGCATCATTTCACAAAAAGTGTCGGTTGGCCAGTGCCTTGATGTCTTTTCAGCTGCGTAGAACTTAGCCACGGCACTCACGGCAGAATGCTGATTGTGAGGTAGGTTGCTCTTGCGCGTAACTTCTGCTCGGCTTCGCAGGTGAGGTGCCCTCTCAAGCGCAGGTGTAGACTGCGCGGAATGCAGGGTTGAAATGAATATCAACACTAGTTCTTTCTATCCTCATGGTATAGGGTGCGTCAAATAGACCTCACGGTGATGTTGATGATTGTTTAGGCCCCATTATCTCAGAAGCAGTTTTACCTGCCAGCATCACAGAATGTTTGGATCGACTCCCTGTTTATGATCTGTAGTCACAGAAGCATGGCAGGATCTGGCATGCCTTTCGAGGGCCAGCGCCCAAAGACTGCAGTATCAAATTTCTTGACGCGGCATTGTGGTAGGACTATTACTGCTGAAGACTGCCACTACAAGCGTGATCAGCACGGAGACAGCTTTGTTGCGACGCTGGCGGCCCCGTGCTTTAATGACAAGCTGTACGTTGGATTTGAGAGACCGACTGCGAAGCTTGCTGACACATCTGCGGCGGAACGATTCCTGGGGGATCCCGACGTTTTGCAGGCAGCTGCTAACCTTGCCAAGTCCATGCGCAACATGAAGCGGCAAGTGAAAGCTGACCCCGAGGTAGCAAAGCGCCTGAAGCAACAGGGCAAATTTGCAGAGCATGTGCAAGACATGTACGAAAGCAGCATGAGAGGAAAAAGTGCGGCACGCCCTCCGGTTGCTGCTAGCGCTTCCAGGCCCCAAGGATACATGGGGAAGCACAGTGGGGGCTATGACGGGTCGCCGTCAGGAACATCTTATTTTGGCCTAGGGCGGGGAACCCGTATCTTACGTGTTGAAGACTGTCATGTGGGTGGCATGTGATGAGACACCCCTGGGGGGGGGGGCTGAGCACATTCGTAGCTCGCTTGGCAATTGGCTTCGCAGCTGACGAGGTGTCAGGGTCTCTTCAATGGAATCTTGACATATAAGCTATAGTCTAAACTCCTTCAGCGGGTTCATATAGGGGATTAGGACTACTATACGGGTCTATTAGGGGGCATACCAGGACTTTAGACTATAGCTCTTATATCTTGTTGTTTGAAGCGGGATTCGGTTTGCCTTCGTGCTGGCTACCAGGAATATTCTAGGCATGGCAAAAGCTCAAAGCAGAACTTTTGCACTTTTGCAGGCGACTTCTTGACGGGATGCGCCGTCACATGACCTGACAGGTTACAGGCCTCCCACAGAGGTTAACTGGTTGGGCACAAGCAGCAGGACATGGGAGCCCAGATCAACGTAGTGCCATTCGGCACTGTCGTTCTGATATTGATGCTGATGCTACAGAAGATGTGGTCCGTTTTCAATGATCATTACCACTGTCATGTCCAGAGCCAGTGGAACAAGTATAGAGGACCAAAGAAAGCCCCGTAAAGGAACCAACGCGAGGAACCTCCTCATACTCCTCTAGTTTCCTGAAAGTGCTAGGGTCATTTTTTGGAGTTCCGTTTTGGGATTGCTGACGGGTCTGGGGGATGCATGCCAATCTATCCTGTGCCTTTCATGAGTGGAGGCCACGTGACGCCAGCCCGACACACTGCACGGCATCCTCCGGACGTGAGCTTTCTCGGCGCTGGCAGTCCTCTAGCCTCCAACTGTTGCCAGCTAAGTCGGGAAACCCAAGTCATAGCCAGAATACTTCATAGTCCCCTATAGTATTTATGTTATACAACATACAACACACATGTTTCCTAATGTACGTACCTATGCTTATCAAATTGATTCAGAAGAAGTAGCCGTGCCTCAGTTTGCACGTTGCTGTGTCCATTGAGCACGGTGCACGACATGGTTTGCACATATGGTGGCTTCTCAACAAATAGGTGCAGTACACTCAGGGCTAAATGAGGGTCAATCCTAGGGTATGTGGGGGCCCACTTTAAGTATTGTTTGAGGGCAAATCAAGAAAAAGCCCAAAGTTTTGTGTCATTCTTGTAATTGTACTTAAATGCTATCAGGGGGTTACTATAAGTCCTATTACCCATTGTGGCCACTGTCGCTGTAGGGGGGAATGACCTAACCATTCTTTGCAAGGAATGCGTCCTACAGCCCAGTGCATGAAGGACACTGTGCCCAGAAATCACCAGAAAAGGCCTGCCGTGGCACAGACAGTGCACGAATTTCGTTTGACACCGTCTTAACCCTGTACCCTAAACCCTATACCCTAAACTCTGAAACCTAAACCTTAAACCCTACACCCTAAACCCTAAAACCTAAACCCTTAAGCCTTCAACCTTAGAACGCGAAAGCCCCAAACAGTGAGATGTACAACTTGTACCATATGCCGAACCCGAGGCTGGCCTGAAATTTGTGTAATCCTTGCATAAACCTGACCCCTAAAGACCCACCCCTGTTTTGAGAGACTTGCCACATGGTTTACGGTTTGGGGTCTAGGGTACCTAGCAATGGGGGGAGGCCAAATTCAAAGTAACCAGTGTTGTGGAACGAGGTGAAGTCAATTCATGTTCCCGTGTGATTTTGCCATTCCCCTTATCCGCAAACACCAAGCCGCAAACCTGAAACAGTAAGGCCTAGGGGTTAGGGTTTACGATCTCGGGATTAATGCAGTGGGCACTTCAAGCGGATATCCTAAGTCCCTTGTATGGTTATAACTGGGTTAGAATTACAATTATGATAGGGCTGTAATTACGTCAGGCCTCCGCATAGAGAACTGCGTTTAAAGGATTTTTAGCGGAATTACATGGATAAAGCTCGCATTTGGCTCAGGGATGTTTAGGGCAAGGATCTACACTATGGTTTAGGGTTTAGGGTTTCCTCGTAGCTACCTCACACGGGCTCATCTTGCAATGTGTTCATTATTGGGAAGATATTAACAACGGCCTCAGTCAAAATAAAGACTTTAAGCTTGTATAATTTGACCAAGATTCCAGTGCGAGGCCCTAGGAGCAACAAATTTACCGGTGGCGAGTAGGGAATGAGGGAATATAATCTTGTAAGCTCCCAGTACAATATATTCATTTTTCTAACTTCTCATCCCAAAGCTTTAATCTTAAACCCTGCATGCACCAAGAGCTCCAGGAGTTGCATGCCATGCTTGCGCTTCGCTAGTCGCGGCTCAAGTTTTTCGAGGTCTGTATCCCGCGTTTGTGGGCACGTGGGCATTTACCCAGAAACAGTCGCGCTGTTGTAGACAAATAATGTTGCTGCTCTGTAAAGGGACCCCTTGGCCCTAATTTTGTACTCCCCCACCATTCTGCCATGGTCCTTTCCTCAGATCGTCGAGATGCCGAGCTTACAGCTTGGATGGCAAGGATCCAGGCCTCATTGGCTTTCCAAGCTATAAGGTTTAGCGGTTTAGGGTTTGGGGTTTGGTAGTATAAGGTTTCAGGTAAGTTTCAATTGTAATGTCGAGACATTATAGTAGGATACATATTCTAATATGACAAACCCCTGAGGCCGTTGAGCCCCAAAGCCCTATAGTCCCCCTTAAGCAGATAGAATATGGTTTTGGGTATTTGATGATAACATCCACATATACCCCATATTCTATCTACTTAAGCCGGACTATAACCTTAATCCCTAAACCCTGAACCCACTGGAGGCCTCATTGCAGGAGGTACAGAGTTCCATCTCGTCACAAGCCGTAGTCATGGAGCAGCTCCTTGCAGCCGTGAGACCTTCTACCATTCGGTTCCTCTGCAAATTATGATCAGGGTTTAATGCTTAGGGCGTATTTTAATATTAAGGAGAGGGTTATAACGACCTCACCCTACTTCAACCTAATTCGTGGTCCAAAAAGAAAATAGTCACAAATTGAATTAAATTGAGGGTCTAGAACCCCCTAGAACGTGAAACTCCAGGCCCTACTCCCCAAACTTCACACCCCAAACCTCAATCCCTAAACCCTAAACCCTAAACCCTAGCCCTCACACCCTAAAGTCTAAACAATGGCAAAGGTCTATGCCATCAACATCAAGGATGGCGACCGAGGTTTGAGGGTTGTCGAAAATGTTCCCCCAAGTCAGAGTATTTTGGGTTTAGGGTTTAGGGTTCAAGGATTTAGGGTTTAGGGTTTAGGGTTTAGGGTTCAAAGATGCATGTTGTCCGCTCCCACCGTTTCGGGTTTATCTTGGACATTGTCTAGGATTTAGGGCTTAAAGGGGGTGTACAAGGCAGTGGTAAAGAGAAGGAGAACAACTATAAAATTCAGGGTTTAGAGCGGAATGTAACCCTTAAGAATTTCTATGATGTAATGGTATTATGGATGGGGCGTTTACAATTAGGGATGTGGGGGGGGGGATTTCTTAGGGTTCCGCGTGATTAGGGTTGATAGGGATGATTTGGGGATATTACATGCAGGTTTATATAGGGCTATATGAGCTAGTCCACGTCAACCCCTAGTATCCCCTTTAAGAACCTCTAAAGTACTCCCCTATATAATCCCCTACATAGGCCCCCCCCTTGAAGGAGTTTAGAGTAGATTGTAGCTCATATAGCGTTTAGGGTTTAGGGGTTTCCATAAACCATGCCTAAACCCTAAACCCTAAACCCCTAAACCCTAAACCCTAAGCCCCTAAACCCTAAACCGCTAAACCCTAAATCCCTTCACCGAAGTTGAGGGTTCAGGCATGGATCAGCTTGATGTTGTTCCTTGGCTCCCCACAAAGAGGAGTAGTGCTTTGTGGTATAGAAGGGGACCTCAACTCCTCACCCCAAACGTTTAGGGTTTAGGGTTAGGGTTTAAACCTTGAACCAAAACCTAGCCACTGAACCCTGGCGGAAACTTCCTGTTTAACTTCAGGCGCGACTCATTAGATAAATCTTCTAGCCATGGGCTTAGGGTTTAGGGCTTAAAGCTGGGGGTTCAGGTGCAATCTAGGACCTAAACCCTAAACCCTTGGGATGCCTCAGCAACCTCTTTTTCCAAAAAAAACATACAGGATTCGTTGGGGTTTAGGGTTTTAGGGTTTAGTTTTTCAGGTGCGGGCTCCCGGTCGGGGCTCTATCCTAGAGTCCTAAACTTCAATGTGCCTGGAAGTGATTTGTGCAGGGGCCAGAATTGAATCCCATAATCTATTTTCTAAACTCTACTCTTTTCACCACTCTAGACCCTAAACCCTAAACCGTAAACCAGAAGTCATATGATCCCCAGGTTGTGCCGACCGCTCCTATCTCCTCGCCAGATTGCATGTCTCCGATAATGTCACCGTTGCCGGGGCAAGTTCAGGATATCCCTGGAGCTCTAGCCACTGTATCGGAGCAGCGTAACTTGCCTCATGTTGGTACTTGGAGGGGTCGAGGGGACTTGGTCAGTATATTTAGGCCTCCAAAGCCATATAATAGCCCAGTTACGCCCCGAATTAACCTACTTTATATACTAAGTCCCCATGGCCCTCTCGGGGGAAGGAGTGCCACTTTACCACAGCAGCGAGGGAGTTATTTCCCTATGCACACACTCACCCCTAAACCTGAAATCCTAAGCCCTGAACCGTAAATCCGAAACCCTAAACCTTAAACCCTCTAACCCTAAAGCTAACGTTTCTTAAGGCGGACTATAAACCCTGAACCCTAAACCCTGAGCCATTGCTGCCGCCCTGGCGCTGCTTGGCTGCTGCGGCCCGTGAACCCCCTCGGTACAGTGATTCTGCGGAAGTTCGCCAAGCTCCCCCAATACGGGGGTTGCCCTGGGCGACTACTACACGATCCGGGGCGCCATGGATGAGACTCTGGGCATGGCAGTCGATGGCGGGCGAACTAAGAGAAAGCAACCGGGTGAGGAGGATGACCCCGCCAGCCCCAGTGGTGTCCTGACGATGGCAGCGATGCAGACTATGTTAGCGGTGCACCTGGGGACCCAGACCAAAGAACTCCAGGCGCATCAAACTGCTGAAATCGGGAAGGCTGTCAAAGCTATGGAAGAAAGGACGAACCGACAGATTGAGCATGTTCGAAAAGAAATCCAGGTGGAGATGCGCACAGGGCACAATGCGCATGCAGAGGCGCTCGAACGACTCCAAGAGGGGCAGGACATGATGGCGAAGAGGCTCGCAGCTCTGGAGTCCAGGGAACCGTCGTCAGTGGCAAGTACGGATGCAAGTGAGGGAAGGAAGCAAGCTATCATCCTAGGCGGGTGGCCACGTGACACTCCGAAGGCGAATATCCTGTCGGACGTCAAGGCACTGGCTGCGGACCTTGATCTTCATGCAAATCTGGGAGACTACTTCGTGCCGGGGCAGCGCAACTCCATCTGCATCTGCCCCATGGAGGGCCGTGGTACCTACGAGGACAAGGGTAAGATGCTGGCGCTCATCGGCAAGATCCAGGCCGCCCGCTTCCAGACGGAGCACCTCATGGATGGCAAGCATGTGTGGGCCACTCTCAGTCGGCCAAAATCGGAGCGAGAGAGAGCAAGTCACACTTCGAAGATGAGGCGTCTCCTCTACACGCTTGGCTGGGACGCTCGGCAGTCGGATGCGGAGTACCCCACTGGTACACTCTGGGCTAAGGACAAGTTGCTGGGAAGTGTCACACGATCGAGGCCGCAGGCCGGCACGTGTGAAGCGGGCAGGGCAGCCAATTCGTGGATTGATGTCGCAGCCTTTTGCTCGATCACTGGGAAGACGGGTGAGGAGGTGTTGAATGCATGGAAGGGATGCTGGGAGAGCTGAGATTGGTCCAATGCTACAGCTGACACGCGCATGCCTGGAATTCATGTTCACCAGTTAAGACGTGTGGTAGACCACGAGTGCCTGTCACATGAAGATACCTTTGCGACCCTTAAAGGACCGGAGACATTATGCATTTCGAAGGGGGGTGCTGCAGCGGAGCATCATGAAGATGTCTCCGATGATGTGCCAGGTGTGCAGCCTCCATGTTCAGTCCCTGGCAGTAATAGTCGGGGAGATGGCGACCATTGGCAGGCTGTTCGGCACCCCCCTGGTTTTGATGTTCGTGACGAACGAGTTGTGGATGAGAGTATCTGGGCGCATGGGATTTCTCCTTGTGGTCCTGCTGATGCTTTAGAAGGCGGTAAAGAGCCACCTAACGCTGATTCGGGACAGACTGAGGGTCAAGAAGGGTTGACCGATGACAAGAACAAGTCCGCTGGCCCTGCTCTAGCCCGTGGGAGACCTGCCGCAGTTCTAGGAGGTGGTAAAGAGCCTCCTGGTGACGATTCAGAGCAGGCCGCCCGTAAAGAAGGGTTGACTCAGATCGTTGTGCCGAGGACTGATGCTAATCTTCCTGTTTATACTGGTAGGTTCCATCCGCTAATGCAGGAAGCCAGTGGGGGCCTCCCAGAAAAAGCCTCAGATGAAGCAGAGGATGCAGCCAAGGGGCCGCCACAAGCATGCGGCGCCATCAGTGTGCAAGGAGGGTCAGCAGAGAAGCTGGCAACGTCTCTGGCTTTTGGAGCAGACTTCCTTTCACTTCGAGGAGGGGGGGACCAGATTTCGGAAGGGCCCAGCAGAGAGAGAGGGGCGGGGGTTTGGAGCAGCTCCTCGAGTGCAGGGCAAGAACAAGCTCCGCGTGCTCGTGAAGAGTATGTGTCCGTGCCGGTCTCGACCTGGAATTTGGCAGGAGCAGGGAAGAAAAAGGTCAAAGGGATCATCACGACAGTGTTCGAGGGGGATATAGTGGCTATCCAGGAGTACCCCAAACAATCACCTGGATGGCACACTATGGACCATGGCAGAATGAATGCGGTTTTGTACCAAGACGTCATGATGTATTGAGCAGTCGGTGTCATGTACGACAGAAGCAAGTTTCGAGTACGCAAGCGCAAACATTCCGTCAAAGGTGTCTGGGTATTATTGGAAATGGTGGAGGGGGGACAGGAGGTGTGGGTCGGATCTCTCCATTTGCCTGTCAATGAGTTGATGGGGGCCTTGCCTGCTACTGACAAGCCAGCCTTTCTTCTAGGTGACATGAACACACACTTTACATGGGGGGTTCAGCAAGGGGTGGCCGTGCCTAAAAACATGCACAGCAGATGGAGCAAACTCAGACAGGTAACAGTGGAGAGAGGCTTTGCGCAAGTTGCCCCGCGAATAGAGGATGCATATACACCTACGTTTGTACCCAGAAGGGCGGGAGCATCTGGCACACAAATTGATGGCCTCTTTGCTGCTAGATGCCACATCACTCCAGTGCAAGTGGAAAAGGAAAGCAGACAGGAGATAGGCGCCGATCATGAAAGGGTCTCGGCAAGGGTGATGCTTCGGAAGGGTAGGGGAAGGGACATGCCAACAAAGCACCAGGCGGGAGGGCCTAGAAGGGTCAGCGCACTGCCTCCACACCATTCTACAGCAGCTGGCGGAGAAGCACACCAGACCAGCTTCCTTGGGTCCGGGGTTCAAAATCAGTGTTGCCACCAGAGCATTGCAGAGAGATGCGAAACGTACCAAAACGGCAGGGGCATGGAAGCTATACCTGACAAGCCTACGCAGGGAGAAAGACGAGTGGAAGGCAAAAAGGGTGGACAGAGCATCGCAGGACTGGGGCACATACAAGCAACTGTGCCGGAAAAAGAAGGGGTGGGTTGAGGGGTACATGATGGCATCACAGTCTGAGACGCCCGAGCAGGATGTGGTACAACATTTTACGGAGGTCTTCCATGATGCCGGGCAGCCTGGTACTGTCCAACAATTATGTGCTATCGCGGAGGATGTTCGGGTGGAAGCAATCGTGCCCTTCTCGCAAGAAGAAGTGCGGGAGGCGTTCTTGGAGGGCAAGAAGTGCAAAGCAGTGGGCCCAGACGGTGTACCTTTAGAAATGCTCCTTGCTCTTATACAGGATGAATGCACACTTCAATCCTTCGTCTCCTGTTTCAACTCTATCCTACGCACAGGCAAGACCCTGCAAGATTGGAGTAAGTCAGCGGCTACGCTGCTAGCAAAGCTCCCCCAACCAGTGCAACCCAAGCAGTTAAGGCCAATCGCCCTGGCCAGCCATACGTCCAAGGCCTTTTCCAGGCTGCTCCTTCGGAGGGTGGGAGGGTGCCTTATGCCCAAAGGACCGAAACAGCTCGCTTGCAAAGGCAGGCAACCCACGGATCTGGTTTGGTCTTCGGCCCGTATGGTACACCTGGCGCGCGAGTGGGGGGTTGAGATGCACATGATCAAATTGGATCTCAGACGGGCCTTTGACTCGGTGTATCGAGCGAAGCTTGCAGAAAGGGTCCAGGCATGGTGCCAACAGGATTTCCCGGCTGAAACTAGATGCTTGATCCAGTTGCTGGCAGCTGCAGACTTGATCCTTGCGCTCCCATGGGGTTGTTATGACATTCACTCGAACACAGGGGTTAAACAAGGAGCCACTGAAACACTGAAAGTCCGCTCCTGTTCGGGCGCCTGGTGGATGAAATCCTTAATGACATCCCCTTTGACCCGCAGCATGCAGTTTTCCACGACTTATCCAGTGATGGAGGGTGCGGTATGTGTGCTTGCTCACGTTTGTTTGGTTGTTCCGGAGCATGCGTGCTACATATTTCACGCCTGTAGCATGCAGGCTTGCAGCTGCTTGCTCCCGACGTGTTGGGAAAACTTTTAGCCCA
>CAJNIZ010005866.1:0-10155 GCA_905231905.1 Symbiodinium pilosum | reverse complement strand
GAAACAAGCTCGCGATAATCAATAGGGCAAACCGCCAGAGAAGCAGAGGCGCATAGTGTTCTGCAAGTGCTGGCCACATCCTGGTCCGTGACCAACGCAACTGAAGATCTCATTGCTCCTCGGAACGAACAGCATGTCTCGATTCCACTTCTCCCGCGCCGTGCAGCCAACACGCTTCCAGGAAGTCGTGGCCATTTCGGGCAAAGAGCATGCGCTGTGAACCCGCTCATGGCCCGGAGCGCCACGAAGAGGCTCAAAGGCTCCTGCTTTGCAGACCAATCTTGTTTGAAGTTTTTCCAGCTATCCGTCATGCTTTGGTGACCGTTCTGGTCCAGCGCCATAAGCGCTCGGGTGGTATACCCAGGGAGGAAGTACAACCTGATACGCCATTTCATGGCCACACGGGCAATGTCCTCGCTGAGGTGCAACAACGTTCCCCCCGCCCGTATCGAGGACCGAGGACCAATGCCAATTCGTTGTCATACGGGATTTTGTACGTTTCTCGTGTCCCAGTCGGTCAGGTGACACTTTGGGCAAGGCCCCTAAATCCTTGTCACACTACGGGCACAAAAAACTGAGAATCTTTGCCTGGCTTCAAGCAGGGTTTCAGATGAACTCCCAACACAAATACTCACCGTCCAAAGGCATCAAAATGCCAGCGGCATCCCTGCGGTGCCCTCCAAACCCTGGACCCTAACCCTGCACCCTAGACCCTAAACCCTGAACCTTAAACCCTGAAACCTACACCCTGAGCCCCAAGCCCTACAACCCGCACAAATCGTTAGCGCCTGATAGCTTAGGGTTTTAGGATTTAGGGTTTAGGCCCTTAAACTGCAACCCTCAACTTTTCATGAGTGTTTCCCAAAATTGGGGGCCTGTAGTATATTGAGGTCTATGTTAGGCTCCCCTTATAGCGAAACTACGCATGCGCCACTGAAGACCGGCCTGCGGGGGTGTGCGTGGGTGAGTTTCGGCCTCAATGGGGTCTAGGGTTCGTTTTTTGGACGGTTTGGGTTCATAATTTCCTGGACCCTCAAATATATAGTTTCTTCTGGGAGTTTCAAGTTTGGCTTGATTTTTACAAGAAGTCCCCCACACCTCCTGCACTGGAGGGTCCAGGCATGTCCTGCGCCCTCCACCCGAAAGCTTAAAACTCCGCACCCTTCGAGCTTCAATCCCGTAAGCCCGTAAGCCCTAAGCCCTAAAACCCACAAAAACCAAAACCCTAAATCCTACAGCACCTTGACCCCATTTTCCAAAGCCCTTAAACCCCTTAAACCCTTATTTCTTATTTCCCTAAACCCCACTGCCCTACAACCCTAGAGCCCTTAAACCCCATTCCCCAGAGCCCTAAACTTCTAAACCCTGAACCCCTAAACCCTACCTAGACCATCCAATGCAGTTTCGTTTTGCACCGTTTTTGGGCTAGGACTCTTATTAGGGCTACTAAAAGGCGCTACATTGGACGATCTAGGTAAAGCCCTTTAACCCCATATCCCAGAGCCCTAAACCGGGACCCTAAACCCCAAACCCTAAACCCCCCAAACCCTAAAACCCCTAAACCCTAAAACCCCTAAACCCTGACCTAAACCCCTAAACTGCTAGAGCCTTTAAAAATCCCATTTCGAGAGCCCTGAAGCTCGAGCCTCCGCCTTGGATGAAGGTTTCATCACCGGCTGGGTATTTATTTCTGTGCCTTTGTCGGTGGTTGTCAAAATTATAGGGTTCAGGATTCAGGGTTTGGGGTTTAGGGTTTAAGGTTTAGGGTTTAGGTCAAAATTATGGTCCCTTTTTGGATCCCTATTGTCATACGGCACCTAATGCACCCAAAAGCGATCATAGTTTTGACAACCACTCTTGTGGGTTTACGCGTCGGGGTCGGAGAGGTTGGGGTTTGGGGTTTAGGGTTCAGAGGTTAGGGGAGTAGGGGTTTAGGGTTTTTAAAGCCCAAAAGGGTTAGAATTTAGGGTTCAAGGTTTATCGAAAAGAGCCCATCCCTAAGCGCTAAGCTTTATCCCACTCAGAAAGATTTGCCCTGCATGCTATGCCTACCTTCTGTACGTGACGTGGTATTGTGACTGCTAGAACCTTCTAATTTTGAATTTGGAGTGCGAAATCATACGGCTGCCTCCCCGGCCCCAGCCAGCTAGTCGTCTAAACCGCGATATATTCAACAGGGCCCCCTTCTGCTGTAGGAGCCACACCAGGACCCGGGATATGGGATGCCTGCGGGCCTGGGGAGAATTGCAAGTACCAAAATAAGTAGGACTCTAAGGTTCAAAGTTTTGGAATTTTTTGGGGTTTAGGGCCTACTATATAGTGATATTATGATAGTTATAGGGGGTTTGGGGTTTAGGATTGTTTATTGGAGTATGCAACATAGGGACCCGCATGAGGGTTTGTAATAAGATGGGGATTTACGAGATGCAGCCACCATTCCCCACAAAACCCTACACCTCAGACCTTGCACACATCAAAAACAAAAGCAACATAAACGATAGTCACATAGTGTCAAATTTCTTGTAACTTCATTAATACTACTATTAAACACAAGTATTCTTAGAAAGAAGAATTGTACTACTTCGTAAAAAACAGTCGAAGTATGGTTTAGAAAATGAGGCGGATAATTAGATGTAGGACCTCCTTGCACCACTTAGGAATCAACGCTGCTATTGTTGGCTGTCTTCTGCCTGGCTGTTAGGACTTTAACTTTTTGGTTTTTTTTTACCAACTTTATTAAGGAGGCTAAACGTTTAACTTTCAGGGGGATCCTATAGACAGCTAAGTATTGGCGTATAGGGTATACAAGGTGGTGCAACATCTTCTGCATTCGCAGTACGGACAGCTTTCAGCCACGGTTTGGGGCTGAGGGGTTTAGGTTTTTTAGGCTTTTAAGGTTTTACCTACAATAGGCAATGTACCCCATTACAAAAGCCTTTGCATCTAACGCTTTGGCATGTTGACCTCTTGAGGGAAAAAGGCTACTTTAGGTAGGCTGAGCCTAAATCGGACAGAGTATTGTAGTCCCAGCCCCAAATCCCTGAACTTTTAGGGTTTGGCGGGTTGTAGTTACGGTACGTAACTTGTACTGTAGCTTTAGGATTTATGACTCCATTCTTTCCACTTGAGGGCACTACCCTATAGAAACTGAAGCATAGGAGGTTCAAAGCTACTCATCATGCAAGAGAATGTGAAACCGTAACCAAAGAAGGCCTCTCTGCCTATGCCGCCCAAGTCCCAAATTCTGGCAGTGCGATGCAGGGGCTTGTTTCATTGCTCACATAATCACCCGAAGCTGCCTCCAAAACAACTCTCCTGCCGCTGTGGGAAGAAACCCAGAGGGTCCATGTACCCAATAAGAAGGTACTTGGGTTTAGGGGAATAGTAATCTATAGTACAGGTTTGGGTAGAAGTATATGAGCCATAGTCTGAACTCCTAGTACCCGCTTAATAACCCCTATAGTAGTCCCCTATATAACCTTTAGTTCTGGGCAAGAGTTATTGTAGTACAGGTTTGGGGCAAGTATATGATTATTAGGTACTTGGACCCTAAACCCTAAACCCTAAATAGCCCCACCTTTAAGGGGACCGGAAAAAAGATTATTAGGTACTTGGACCCTTAGGGAAACCAGTTCACAGAAGTTGTGCAACTTGACTTCGGCCATCAAGCCGACGGTTTAGGGTTTATTTAGGGGTTTACCTAAACCCCCAACGTAGGTAAAATAATGGCCCAAAACACCAAAATATAGCCCAAAAGGCAACTATTCTACATACTTTTGGGGTTCAGATGGTTTATTTAGGGCTTTAGGGTTTAGGGTTTGGGCATCTTGGTCGGGTCCCGTTGCCTTTTTTGCAAGGGATACTGGCTTCAACCAGGTAGAGTGAGTCTTGGTGGAGGGCCAAGCAACAGTATTCCTTTGATAATGCAGGTTCATAATACTGTTGATGGCCCCAATTACCATCCGAGTGAGAGGGACCTGATTCAAGCAGATTGGTGAAACTAAAGAAAAAGGATCTCAATATTCGTCAAATCACCATTCCCGGAAATATATACCAATATCTTCAGGAAAAAATCATCGCAATAATAGATATCAAAATTTTCGACCATTTGTGTTTCCCGCCTCGCCAGCTCGATCAGCAGAACTATGGCACGGTAATCTGCACCATGAGTGGTACTCAAGGTCTCATAGGCCCCAAATCCTTTACCAAGGCAATATGGCGGCCATGGCCTCTGTCAGCAGGCCAAATCAGGCCTGGGCTTCTGGCTATGTCTTGGACCACCTTTTCCAAGACCTGCCCTGTTGGGGCTGTTCTCTTCTCCAAGATCTTCTCCTCCAAGGCTGCCTTGTTCCACTACTCCCCCAAGATTTACAACCCCATTGGGCTTTATTGTCTTTCTTCTTAGCTCCTTAAACCCTGGGGGGGGGTACTATTGCAACCCCTTTGATAAGTTCACATGGCAAGAACAAGGATACAGCAATGTTACTCTACGTTGGAAACTAAAGTATCCCCACTTAAGATATGGCTTCCCAAGGGTCCAAGGGTCCATGTACCCAATAATCATATCCCTTCCCCGTTCTTGTTCCACAACGACTAGAACCACAAATCTCGAGTACCCAGTTTTTGGGAACATAGACTCTCGGCCCACGCATTTTCCCTCAATACGGTTTGAGATAAACGGGCTCGTGGCAATATTCGTTCCCCACATAACCTGCTTTAAATCGTATATCTCATAATAAGGCTCCCTAGCCTACAGTAGTCCCTATATCTCATAGTAAGGACCCCTATATATCCCCTTCAAAAAAGTGGCAGCTAAAGAGACCACCAACCTGTGTAAGGTCTGAGGTCTAGGGCTTGGGGGCTTCAAGTCGAGTGGAAAGTCAACCGCCCAGTAGCCAGATTCATTGTAACGTTGCACAGAAGAGCCTGAAAACCACTGCAATCAGTAGTGCCTATGTGGTTGTTGAGCCACGTAGAACGGAGTTTCGCTCTTACTACAGCATGCCTATTACTCCAGGCAAGCAAGGTAGGATCAGCTGTTGAGGGTTTACCAAGGGAGCTTAAATTATGTTACCATAGTGGGTTCAGACAGTGGCTCAAATGGAGACGCTAGCTCACATCAAAATGCAGACAAGCATCCCATCTCCGTTGGTTCCAGCTTCCTAGTCGGAAGCTTTCGAAACATATAAGCTATTGTCTACACTCTTTAAAGGGGGGGGGTTTAAAGGATTATATAGGGGACCCTTGTAGGGGTTACTAAGGGGGATACTAGGAATTTAGACTATAGTTCATTTGAGGGCTTAGGGTGTGATTTTGTTTAGTAGGGTCGCTTTCCTGAGAGAATGCTCATGTTTGGAATGGTACAACTCATATCATCCACCACGCTCCGGTACTTACAATCCACCTGAGAGTAAGCGGAAGACTCCCGAACTTTCCAAGAAACCCTCATAGTTGAGGTGGGCACTAAAAACTCTCTCATGACGCTACCTACATCATATCTTAGGAGTCCTGGCATTGTAGTATACCGAGGTCATGCAGGATTTCTTGTAGCAACAGTAGTGGCGGCTTTTACTATGGCATATGAAGGCCTTCGTTCTTTCCCGAGAAACAAGTTACGAAACCCTGAAACCCCAAAGCCAGCTGCGAAGAGTCCACAGACTGAAATATGATCATTGTAGCTACCAAATACTAAAATGTCAATGGTATTGGTATCTAACAGCAAAATACGTGGGGTCTTCGGGATGTTAAGGTAATATAATCCCTTTAGGATCCTGAAAGCAACTCCAGTAAAGCCTTAAACCCCAAACCAGACACCCTCTTAGCCCAAAATCCTGAAGCCTGAAACGAGAGCCCCTAAGGGTCCAAGGACCCAAATACTAGGGTTTCTGGACCCAAATACCTGATAATAGTATAGTAGATAGGCCCTGGAACCCTAATATTTGGGTTTTTGGACCACCAGGGAACACTATAAGCCCTATAGAGCCCTACAGGTTTCCCTTGTCACTGTATCCCCTCGGAGAAGGGGGTGGGAGATTCTTTAGGCTTCGGTAGGGTAACCGTAGGCTCTGGGGGATGAAGTACTCAAAGGGTCCAAGTACCCAATAATTTTGGGTCCCCTTTAAAGGGATCTATAGGGCTATATAAGGGTATGTAGGCTTTAGGTTGCAAGTGCCTAATAATTAGGTACTTGGGTTTAGGGTAATACTTTGGGTGCTGCCCCCACCTAGTAACAGTCTATATTATTTTAGGGGTCCTATTAAGGGCTATATATAACCCTAGTATAATTATTATCCAACTGTTACTGAGGGGGGGGGCAGTACCCAAGTAATAGTAATCATAATACAGGTTTGGGGTAAGTATATGATTAAGATGTCCTTGGACCCTTAGGGCTACTTTTGGGGTTCAGGGTTTTGGGGTTTAAGGTTTTGGGTGGCGGGTTTAGGGGTTTAGGGTTTAGGGGTTGAGGATCTAGGGCTGAAGTTGAAGCACGGCAATCCTGATGAGTGTTGCATAGGCCTGGTTCGCGCCGGGAGGCTTCAACAACGACAGTAGATATTAAGGACTATATAAAAGTATATAAGACCCAAATAATAGGGCTGTAGGGCCCAAATACTCTATTGTTAGTGGTATTTGGGCCCTAAACCCCATTATTTGGGTCCTTGGACCCTTAGGGAATTATTGAAGACCTATGGAGCCGAGTGTTTTGGAAAATCTCTTCATCAACAGTCTCGTGTTGGCCTATGGATCTGATTTTGCGCGCTGAGGCGCAAAAAATGGGTATAAATCCTTTTCCTCTGGGTACATTGACTTCTCTAGATAGGTCTCGTAAGCCCTAACCCTAAGCCCGATACCTTAGACCAAAACCCTGCATGCTGAATCCAAGAATCCAAGCCTTAACTACTGCCCCCTCCCGCAAACAGTCCTTAATTCAATTTTGAGGGCTATATACACCCATTACATACATGTCGTGGTCTCTGTGTTGCGCGGTGGGGGGGCAGTCCAAACTAAACTCCCAAACAGCAACCCTGACAAGAAGCCCTCGACCCTTACCCAGACCTCCCAAATATTCCCCACAAAACTCCAACCCCCCGCCAGAAAAAGCGATCCACCCCCAAAATGCATATAGCAACAATACGTTCGTGTATGCGGGAGGTCTAGACACCCCTAAGCCTTTAGCGTGAAGCCCAAAATCCTCATCCCTGAACCCCAAACCCCCTCTGCCCGGCGTGCCTGTCGGTCAGAGTTGGCGCATACACCGATCTGATGCCAGGACCCTGGCGTCGGGATGGTCTATGGTTCGGAGTCGAGATCTACCTCCCTGGGCCCTTGCAAGAACGTAAAGCTACCAAAGTAACGGGTACAGTAACCCCTCCCCGTGCCCTACATCCTAAGCCTACGCCCGGAAACCCGAAGCCGTTGAATTCAAACACCTTCATCCTATCCGTTTTTAATACTATCCCCCCAGGTACTCCCTCCAGGATTTAGAGCCCTTCTAGGCCATGTTGCTGCCCATATTGCCCTTGTTAGCTACTAGCTCCTAAAACTCTGGGGGTGGGGAAGCCTCTGAGAGGGTTTAGGGCTTGCGGAATTTACACTGCAAGGTGCAAGACCCTGCAGCACCAGCAAACCTGCAAAGTGAACAAATGTTGCTTATGACCCGCATTAGGGTTGAAGGCTTAGGGTTTAGGGTTTGGGGCTGGCTTAGGGTGCACGGGCCATCCTACGTATGCCACTTCTGGGCACTGTACATCATCTAGTCTCTCCTAGGTTGCAAGGCCTCAAATATGCTAGTTTCAAGCATCATCAAAAGCCATTCAGGTCATGGTTGGTGGTACCTAAAGCCATCATATGTTGGGTCATTGGGCACAGCAAGACTCCACTGATCTATCTATATATATATATATATATACATATTCCAGTTGCCGACCAGGCGCGGTTCGTGCTCGTGCGCAGTGAAGACAAAAACTGGGCAGCGCACACGTACCTAATAACCCCTAGAGGGCTAGTTACCTAAACAATATGATAGATACTAAAAATCCTGCATGACCCCAAGTACTTTTTACCTTGGGACGTGTGGGACTATAGTAGACTAGGTCACGCAGGGCTTTAAGTATCAACAGTACAAGCTACTCTAAACCCCTAAACTCTAAACCCCTAAACCCTAAACCCCTAAACCCCTAAACCCCTCAACCCTAAACCCGGTTTAGGGACTTAGGGTCAAGGGCGTTACCTAACTTGTAGGTTGCTGGGTTGCAGGTACAACGGCAAGTTCAAGAAGGCTTGCCCCAAAGGGTCCAAGTACCCAATAATTAGGTCCCTTGTAAAGGGATCTATAGGGGTATATAGGGGCATATAAGGGTATATAGGGCTTAGGGTCCAAGTACCCAATAATTAGGCACTTGGGTTTTGGGTAATAGTAATTATAGTACAGGTTTTGGGTAAGTAGATGATCATTAAGTACTTGGACCCTTGAGGTTGCGCGCAAAAAGACGAGCCCATGAGGACTCCCAGACAGAGGTTCACTGTCCATCAATGACGGCTGACGGCTGCGAAGCACAATAAAACTGGTTGGCGAAGACTCCAGTGAGTCGCCCATGACATGCACCACTGATTGGAGTCCAATGGTGGTCTGCAGCATCGACCCCCAAGAAGGAGAGCTCAATTGAGAAGTCAGCCATTTCTTTGGGCACGTATCCCTGCAGATCAAAAACTGCCTTCGCAAGTAACAAGCGCATGTGTGCATCCACGAGCACTGACCTCAGGAAGTGATGCAAGGGAAACAAACCATGGCAGATGAATATTAAAACCAATTGTTGGGGGCGTTGTACGCGCAGGAAGCATGCAACATGATCTTTCAGCAAAACCTGAACCTCCACTGCCAGTGATACAGCCCACATGAACCTGCAACCTAAGCAGAACTTCAAAGAACCTTACCCAAAGGGTCCAAGTACCCAATAATTTGGTATTTGGGTAATAGTAATTATAGCACAGTCTTTGGGTAAGCATATGATTATTAGGTACTTGGACCCTTAGGGTTACAGCCCTCAAAAGAGTCGAAGTTGCATAACGCATGGAAAGTTCAAAAATGGGCTCGGGTCAAGTGACAAAGGGTGAGGGAATCCAAAAAAAAACGAAATCTCATAGAATATGGCTTTAGGTATATTATAATAAGATGCCCATATACCCCATATTCTATCTACTTAAGGGGAACTATATCTCAATGAAACTGTGCTTCCAATATTTAACCTCGAGTTGCATTAATTGCTCTCCCTGGCCTCATCGTCACTGAGAGCACCTGTGAATCCAAGGTAGGGATGCTAGGGTTTAGGGTTGAGGGTTTAGGGTTTAGGGGTTTAAGGGTTTAGGGTTTAGGGTTTAGGGCAATTTACGGCTTTAGGGAGGCAAGCAGATACCTCATATGAGCTATAATTGAAACTCCTAGTATCCCTTTTAATAACCCCTATAATAAACTCCTATGTAACCCCTTTTAAGGAGTTTAGCTTTTGCTGCAACTCATGTAGCTCCATGTTCCATCTGCTCGCCGCCTTTGGCTGGCGCAGCCAATCTCCAAAACCGTACCCTAAGGATCCACACAGCCCAATGTAGACTACTCATAGACTTTAGGGCCCAATGTAGATATTAGTTGTATACTTGGATTTTTTGGGATATGTCCACTCATGTTAGTACTTGCTCTGCAGGCGCGAATGGAAGTCTGAATCAAACAACGCAAAGGTCCAGGGCTGCTTAGAACCGACTTACCAGTCTCCTCATAACCCACCCTAAGGGTCCAAGTACCTAATAATCATATACTTACCCAAAACCTGTACGATCATTACTATAACCCTAAACCCAAGTACCTGATTATTGGGTACTTGGACCCTAAACCCAACATATCCCAGTATATCCCCATACATCCCTATATACCCCTATAGTTCCCCTGAAAGGGACCTAGTTATTGGGTACTTGGACTCTTTGGGCCGGTGTTAAAGCAGTCTAGGGTTTAGGGCTCCGGGGGCCAAAAGAGCTTATTTTAGGGTTTAGGATTTAGGGTTTAGGGTTTGGGGTTTAGGGTTTAGGATTTAGGGTCTACGATTAGCTAGAGCTGGAAGCTTGCATGGCTTCTGATATCACTACACGTGTTTGGTATTACCCCAC
>CAJNIZ010005865.1:5363-18601 GCA_905231905.1 Symbiodinium pilosum | reverse complement strand
CCTAAAACCCGTTTAGGGTTTAGGGTTTTGGGTTAGGGTTAAGGGTTTAAGGGTTTAAGGGTTTAGGGTTTAGGGTTTAGGGTTAGGGTTTTGGGTTTAAGGTTTTGGCCCAAAACTCTAACCCCTAGAACGCAAAGCCTGACAACCAGACAGTGGCCCGCCTACCTCATCTCCTTCAGAAAGGGAAGAGTAGCCACTGGGCTCTTGCAGCAAAGTTAGAACTACATAGGGGCCTATGATAGCGACCATGGGATTTTGGCGACCGTAAACCCTAAGGGTTTAGGGTTTAGGAGCCCCCCTTTTTTGTTGAAGCTACCCATATTGGGGTCTAGTGTACGGTTTAGGAGGCTCACAGCGCAAGAGCTTTTACCGTTTGCAGCACCTACTAACCCTAAGCCCCGCAGCGTCCCGGCAAAAACATCTAGGAGTAGGTCACCGGAAAGGAAACCCGACGTTATCCCCTAGCGCCACCCAAGACCTCTAAAACCCTTCACCCGAAACCCTAGATACATACACACCCATGGTTTAGGGTTTAGGGGCTGGGGGCCAGGCGCCTAAAAAGACATTGGAAACTCCAGGCAAAATTCCGACTGCGAGCCAAGCTCCGACTTTTTAAAACCCTACACCATAAACCCTAAACCCTAGCTCCTAAACCGGAAATCCTTTTCTAGGGCACTGGAGCCCTCCTTGAATTAACCGAATCTCCACGCAAAGAGGGGAACCTCCGGAAATTTAAAGATTTAGGGATTCAAGGATTTAAGGCTTTAGTGCTTCAGGGAGTTAGGACTTTAGGGCTTTAGGTATTTAGGGGTTTGAAACGTAGCAGGATTGCTTCTGGGGACTCTAGCTCTTTTCGCTGCGTGTTGGCTCAGTGGCACTCTGCGCTGTATGGACACGGTGGGCTCTTCCGCGAGACGCGCAGACCGCTGTAGCTCGGGTTGCTTTCTTTGTACCTGGATGTAGAATAATGGCCTTTTGGGCTATTTTTAGAGGTTTTGGGCCATTATTTTACCTACTTTGGGGGGTTTAGGTACAGCCTGCCTCACCCAAAACCCTTAAACCCCAAAGTGTCCTATAAAGAAGCATCTGTATGGCTTCATATGGATTATACAAGGGCTGAATGTCGTACAAAGTATAAACAACTTTCCAAAAGCTACACCCGCTCTCCAGGGTTTAGGGTGCTATAAATTCCCTAACACCTCTCCAAAATCCTAAACCCTAAGCCCTAAACCCTCAATCCAATCCTAACCCCTAAGCCCTAACAGCCCCTTGCCCTGGCGCTCTTAATCTGCAAAAATGATGCCTGCTTGGGCGCTTACACCCCTCCAAAAAAGGGCGTTTTAGACTCTCGGGATCCGGATTGCTACTTGAAGGGTCAGGGGGACTTAGTAAGTAGGGTAATGAGGGGGATCACTGGGATTACTACATGGGTTCCCCCCAAAAAAAACATGAAAACCCATGGGAGCCCCCTACAGGGACGGTAATGCTTTCAGGCCCCTTTTCGGCATTTATGCTGGCTTTGGTTTGGCTCGAGGAGGGTATTGAGGTCCATGGAAACATAGGTTCTATAGGGTCTAGAGTTTAGTAGGATGAGGAGTGGCCACAGTAACAAACCCTGGAGCTCTAAATCGATAAACAATAACTACATTGGGCTATTTGGAGGCCTAGGCTAATAGTAGGTTAGGGTTAGGGCCTTAGGCTAGCGGTAACCATCAACCCGAAACTCCGAAACCTCCCGACCCCAATGAAGGGCTTCTCTAGACCTTCACCCCTATTAGCATGGCAGTCATACGCCCGAAACCCTAAACCCTAAGCCCTAAACCCTAAACCTTCAAGCCTTAAACCCTAAACCCTTAAAAACCCAAAACCTTGGTCTGCACCAAAGCCCAGCTGGCAGCGCTGTGCAGCACGGAAAAGACTTCAAACCACTCACATAGGCCTAGAAAAAACCTAGCAGTTCGGAAAGGGTCTATTTAGCGTTCAGTATTTGGGGTTTAGGGTTTAGGGTTTAGGGGCTTGGGGTTTAGAGTTCAGGGTCCTAGGTTATTCAAAATAGGGTCTGAGTGTGTTCTTGTATTGTTTATGCAGGGAAGTGACAGAATAATCTGTCTAGAAAGCACCATGCAGCCCGCAAAGCTGTAATGCACCATCTATGGCTTGCGGTGATTATTATGCTACTTATGCAGGCTCTCAAGCACAAAAACCTGAATCCAACACGTTCTACACTCCACCCCTTAGTCGTGCTCTAGATCCTACACCCCCTAAACCCTAAACCCTAAACCCTAATTTTGCTTAGGGCGCTGGATTAACCAAGTCATCATATGCATGAGACACTTCAACTTGTGCCTGTCTTCCAAGGGGTTTAGGGTTTAGGGTTTAAGGGGTTTAAGATTTTAGGGTTTAGGGCCTCAAGATACACACACTATGGGCTTAGGATTAGTTACTCCCAGAAATGGTTCTTGAATTTCTGGAAGCCACATAGATATTTGCGCTATAGGAAATGCTTCGAATTGGGGTTGGGTGGGTGTCCAATCTTTGGGGAAGAGGTTTGTTCATGGTGAAACCCTAAACCCTAAAAGTTACTAACCATTTTGCAATGCTGAAGCCCCCCCGAAACTAACTTGGAACCCAGTTGGCCTCCATTTACCAACGGGTTTAGGGTTCAGGGCAATTTGCAGGTTTCCATGTTACTTATATGAGAGTAACGGGTAGGGCAGCTCAGCTACGAACCCTACGATCAAAACACCCAAGCCCAAAAACCTTACACTCCCCGAAACTAACATGGAAACCCTTATAGCCCCCTTTTAGAAGGACTGTAGTCTTTATTGGGCCCTTTTTGGGTTTCCATGTTAGTTTCCTGGAGTGTAATTCTTGAGCCCTTATGCCCTAAATCCTGAAATCCTTGTAGCCGCCTGCAAGCCCTGGAAGCCTACAAACGGGAAGCTCAAACCTTTAAACCCGGAAACCTAAGCACTCAACAGGTAGCGCGGCTATACATCAGGAGAGGGGGTGAGTTGTTGAATATCAGCATGAAGGGGCTTAATACTTCCTGCAACTTGGGCTATAAACCTCCTTATAACCCCGAAATGGCAGTAAGGAAAGAACTCCTTCAAATAACAGTGTATATGTGCATATGTATATATATATATAAGAAACACAAAAACTGCCAATAATGTCTCAGCTGCTCTTGCTTGCTCAGAAACAGGGGGGTGAGACTCGTGAGATTCCATGTTTCTTACCCTCGATGCATAACGCTGCTCTCTGTGTGGTTTCCGAACCGCGGTGCTGTAGAGGGTTGGTGGCGGGGCACCAGGCAACGCAGGTAACAGTTCCTTGAAGGTCAAGGACTATGGACTGGGAGCTGTGCAAAATATGGCTAGGGTTAGGGTTTAGGGTTTAGGGTGGGTTTTAGGGTCCTACTTCGCATCAAGACGCCTGCATTACTGCGAAGACATGATGAATGGCACTGGACTTGAATTACACCCCGCACGTTAAACTAACCCCGCTTGAAGGCTTCATGAAGCCTTTTTTGGAATACGATATCCCCACAAGGGAGATATAAGGCTTATAGTACAGGCGCACTCTCTATTGGAGAATATGATAAACCCTAAGCCCTGAAGCCTTCAAAACACCGTTTACAGATTTTACCATGCCCGTCTACAGCCCACAAAGCCCCATTATAGACACTTTGAATCCTGTACATCCTATGGGTAACCCTAAACTACAAACCTTGAAAGGCAAACTCTAAGCCCTGTAAGCCCAGAAGTTGCCGAGACCACCAGGCCGACCAACACCTCCCACGCGGCTAGCAGCGGCCGATGGGCGGGACAGTGGTGAACGAGAAATCGCCCAGGCCTGGGATTTGGGTGTTGTTCATTGGCGCTGTACCGCTTCAGGGGCTTACGGCTTAGGTAACCGCGAGCCGAGTTTTATAGGGATATGAAGGAACACGTGGGAAGATACGAGGATGTAAAGGGTTTCGGCTTTAGAGGAGGGTTCGGGGGGTTTACGGGGTAAGGGTTTATAGAGGGTTCAGGCCTCATAAAGGGCTCCGGGGGGTGCATAGGCTCAGAACCTTGGAGGTCGTTTTGGGGATGATGGGTGAGTTTGAATTTAGGGAATGGGATCCATGTCACGGCGCTCCTTTGAATTGAAGGGGGGGTGTATCTCTACATGATTGGGGCCTTCGTTCCGGCTCGTGGAGAATGCCGCGGCTTCGTGTTTTTCTCAGCATCAGCTAGCAGGTCCTTATGTTCATGCGCAGCCAAAAGAGTCGACTCACAGCCCTAGAAAGCACAGATTCAACAGCAACCAGTACAAAGCACTTGCTCTTCTTCACAAGGTGCATTGGTTTCTGTAGCATACCAGCCGCTAGCGGTCTGAGACGGGGCTTATGAGTTTCAAGACTTGAATTGAAGGCTTTGTTCTTTACGGCTGGCAAGGCTATCCGCAAGGTACAATGAAGCCCAACTACGAGGTCACATTCATTGGGCTTCGGTACGCAAGTTTCAACGTAAGGCTGCTCTGCGAAGGGAACTTTCAGACGGGGAGTTACCAGGCGGGTACCCTTACATAAGGCGTATATGCAGCTAATATGGGCACTTAGGAAAGCTATAGACACTATGCGCGGCTTCTGATATGGGGCAAACTACCCACCCGAAATTTCCTTGGACTCTGGGACTTCGGCATATGGGGATCACAATGACGTTGTGGGGTTCCCTCTAGGAATTGTAGCGGGATATTGTCTAGAAGAACTCACATATTATATGGCTGTGATTGCGATGAAGGCCCGTGCGAGGTCATCAGGTTTGTGGAGGGTTTAGTTTAGGGTTTAGGGGTTGCTGGTCTTGAAATGTTTGTTTGGGTTCCGAATTACATGCCTTGGTTCAGCTGGTGCGAGCCACGAACCTGCTTGATGCGCCATGGGAGAGAGCCTGGCCTCCAGATTGATGAGAGCGGGATGTGGACGAACTTAACTTAAGTTACTATATTGGGGAAACCCTATTATCTACTATATATTCCCATTATGGTAACTTAATTTAAGTTCCTTAACAGCAACCCAGAAAGCACCACCGCGTCAGTGAATGAGCAGTGGGCGGTTAGCGTACGTACGTCAGGAACGGCGAGGCCTTCGTAAGGAGGTGACTTAGAAGCCCTGCGTTGGCCATCACCTCAAATCCCGACAACCGGCAATTAGAATCGCGAAGTCTGTGTTGTCACAGAACTGCCTCAACCCATTGTCTCGTAACAGTAAGAACCAAACGAGCATGGGATCTGTGCAATGCGCATGGCTCGCCAACGTACTCATGGGACACGACTTGCTCTGACGCAATCTCCAAACTGGAGGGCTGCTCATGACTTCTCAGGGTTCAAGTGCATCCTCAATGCCCGAGACACCCGGTACAGCATCACGATGGACGAATTTCCAAGGTTGAGCCAACTCATTCTGTCCGGCAGTCAGGATGTTGGAACTTCCCTTCCTTCCCTTCGAATGGCAACGGGAAGTCACCAAACCGGAATGGCGGAAGAGGATGAACGTCGGTTTAGGGTTGAGGGCTTAGGGTAGGTCTAGGGGCCTATAAAGATTATTTTTAGTGGCGTTATAAGGATTGAACAGGACTTAAAGGGAAGAAAAAGCCTTTCAAACCTGTCCAACCCTATATACCCCAAAACCCAAACCCTAAATCTAGCCCTTGTGTAGTCTAGAGCTGTACATGGAGCAAACCCCGGTAATTGAGGGTTTCTAGGGTCGAATGCAACAAACGAGTTTATGCGTGTGTTTTGGTATGCGGCTATAAAGTCTAACTCCTAGTAACCCCTATAATGCTCCCCGATATAACCCCCTTTAAGGAGTTTAGCGGCTAGCTCATATGGCAAGAATATCTTAAGGTAGCACCATCCTAGCCCCTGATCTGCACCAAGCCCAACTCCAAACCCTGGACTCGGTCAGACCCTAGCCTGAACCCTGAACCCTAGACCCCTAACGCCTAATCCCTAACCCCCACGTGAACCCCTAAACCCGACACCTCTAAACCCCTAAACCCTAAACCCATAACCCCTAAACCCCCCGAACCCTAAATCCTAAACACTGTTCCTGAACCCTACACCCCTGAACCCATAAACTTTACCCTAAGCCCTGTGGTATCTCCGCCAGGCTGAGCTGCTAGGACAATGGCTGAGCCTTGGAGACATGGGGCTTGCGTCTCGAGGTTTGTTTAGGGTCTGGGGTTTAGGGTTTAGGGTTGAGATTTTAGGGTTTAGGGCTTAGGGTGTGGGGTTTAGGGCTTAGGGTTGGGGGTTCAGGGTTTAGAGTCTAAACTCGTTAGAAGGGTTTTGGGTTTTGGGTCTAAACTCCTTGAAGGGGGTATATATAAGAATTATACAGGGTTTAGGATTTGGGGTCTAAACTCCTTAAACTCGAAACTCCTTAAAGGGAGGCTATTAAGGGGATTATATAGGGTTTAGGGTCTAAACTATATAAAAAGGGTGATATGTAGGGGTTTAGGGTCTAAACTCCTTAATTTAAAAGCGGGCCTACATAGGGGATTATGTAGGAGGGTTGAAGGTTTTAGGTCTAAACTCCTTAACGGGGGGTTCAGTGTTTTCAGGGTTAAGGGCCAGAGTTTGCGGTTGAAGTTCAGGGTTCAGGGGATGTTTTGAAAGAGGTAGATTGAGGAGTTTGGTGTCTAGGGTTGAGGTGTTTAGGATTTTAAGATCTTAAGACTTTCGGGAGTTGAGGGGCATCAACCCTAAACCCTGAACGTTAGAGCCTAAACACCAAAAAGATCCTAAACCCCAAAAAGACCCTAAACTCCCAAAAAGACCCTAAACCCTAAAAAGACCTTACACCCCAAAAAGACCTCAAACCCTAAAATAAACCCCAATTTTGTTGTGAGCCTTGAGGCGACCTTGGGATCTTCAACGGCGTTAAGGCGAAATTCAGATGCCTAGCCCTAAGTCCTAAGCTCCTAAACCCTCAACCCTAAACCCTATAGATGTGGGGTTCTTTCGGGGTTTGGGGTTTGGGGTTTTAGGGTCACTAGAAACCCTTTCGAATCCTTCAGGGGGCTTACAAGTATGAAGCCAAGGTTCCCTTAAAGATGTCCAGGCTTGGGGCCCCTAGGGTTTAGAGTTAAGGATCTCAGCATGGAGATGGCGCTAGTAGACTTTTTTGGGTTTTGGGTCTATTGCAGGGCACTCTAGGGTTTGGGGTTTAGGGGTCTTGCAGTGCACCCTAAGGTTTCAGGTTTAAGGTAAAGGGTTGAGGTAAACCTAAGGCCTCCCCCGTCCATGTTAGTTCGCAGTTCGCGGGAGGGGACCAAGCTCCCGTAATTAATTTACGAGTATATAAAGGATTTAAGGGTTTACCTGTAGCCCCAATAACCTACAGTTTTATGGGTTATACCTACTAATTAAGGGGTACTTACTTCTAAACTGTAGGTTATTGGAGCCACAGGTACGGTTTGGGGTTTAGGGTTTCGGAAGTTACCAGGCGGGTACCCCTGCAGAAGGCTCGCAAGGAGAGGACCGCTCCTCGGACCCCAAGAATGACCCCCCCCAAATGAGACCTAATGTAGACCCGTGATTAATAAACCACCTCCTTTTAAGGGCTTTAATATTAGGATCCTTATTATAATCCCTATTAAGGGGAGGGGGTTTATTAATCATGGGTAGGGGTTATCTCCCCCAGGCCTACGATTTTGCAGGATTTATTGGGATCCTAAACCCTCAACCCTGAACCAGGATGTATTGGGACTTTCTAGGAACCGCCGTTAGAGGCCAATTTCAGGACAGGAGTCTATAAGGCTCAATGGGGTGCAGGAGCCACAGGGTTCAGAAGCCCTAGGGTTTAGGGTTTGAGATTTTGGGTTTAGGGTTTAGGGTTTGAGATTTTGGGTCTAGGGTTTAGAGTTTGGGGACCCCCTTTTAGTTATAGGGTTTGAGGATGCTTTTCTTTAGGCTTCTGGGGTTCTTGATGTTAAGGTAGAGCTTGAAAGTTTTGAGATGTAGAGTTGAGGTTTCTGGGATGTAGGGGTTGGACACTCTGGGATTTAAGGGCTGGATAAAGGTTGTGGGGTGGGGATATATGTCTCGTGCATCCTGCTTAATGATCCTAAACCCTCAACCCTACAGACTCAAGACAACAGAAACCAAGCCAACAACCTAGCTTCCCACATAGGGTTTAAGGTTTAGGGATAGAGCACATAAACTGCACCGTCCTGGTATAGACCCGCACCCTGGGGATACCATTTGGGTTTGAACCCTAAACCCTAAACTCTCGACAGTTTTGGATTGTAGCGTCCAAAGTGCATGTTATTCAACGACTTGGAGCAGCTGGGCTAAAGCAGGGGTTGGTTTTGTGGCGCCTTACATGCCCAATTGTACTACCGTAGTTTCCATTTTCTTTTCAATTATCCCAATATAACCCTCTATATATATATATATGCATGGAGTAGTTTCCATTCTATTTTCCATTATTCCCAATATAACCCAAATCATGTTGTAGGAGCACTCTTCAAGTTGAATTTCCCCCGGAAGAGGTGCAACAAAGCGTGCTGCCCGAATGAGCCCTGAAAAAAGGCCCTAAACGCTCCACCCCACATCCATAATTTCCATAGGCCTAACCTGAATATATGTGGTTGGCATGGCGAAAGCTCTCTTTTTCTGGAGCCTCAGACATGAAAATACTAAAGCCTGGTTTAACCATGGGTTCAAACCAGGACTAGAGAAGGAACCGTCCGCTGTATGGAATGGATCCCGTCCCAATAATAGAACCCCGCACTACCCCAATAGTGAGTACCTCCAATTGAGTACCCTTCGGCACTCAGCTCCCCCAATACATTATGCCAATGACACATACCCCCCCCCCAATAGAATATGCTTACATAGGCTAGGGAGTATTTGCTTCCAGACGGTGGGAAGATTTACTACCAGCCTAAACAATAAAATTATCAATTAACTATATATTCATTTTCGTCTTCTTTTCCACCCCATATCCCTGCTAGACATGAACAAAAAGGTATGCAAGTACATATGGGGGTTTCTCAAAATTAGGGGTACCATTTTTAGGTTCCCTATTACAAGGATTATAGTATTTTGGGGTCTACATTGGCATCCCCTTATTTGGGGGACTATCATATGCATATTCATAGCCCTGGAGTTGTGGGGGAGGACGCATCACACCGCACCAACGGCCTCCCAAATATGGGCACCCATGCCTGAAGACCAATCTGCGCTGCTTGGTTTAGAAACTGCTCTGCTCGAGCTTGCGCTCGCAGCGCGACTGCCAGAGCTCCATGGGCTCAAAACAAAAACGGAAACAAAGGGCTGCCATCCATGGATGTCAGTGGCTCGATTCAATAGTATGGCAGAGGGCAATAAGCGGTGGACATCATCACGGCCATGCCGCTCAACAAGGACGAGCTACATCGACGCAGACGCAGGTGAGCAGCATGTGGAGTTTACACATCCGGGCACCAGCGGAAAGGGCGAAAGGAACCGCAGGACCAGAGCCCCTCAAATGCCACAAACTCCATGCTGGCGTGCACTGCTGCAACCGCAGAATGGCCAATACACCCAACGGGCGCAAACGCAAGACTCAGGATGCAGTATTTGCTGTACGAGCATGGGCTATTAGACCTTAAAGGTCCCTTAATCTACCCTTATTAGGGTCGTGATGGGGAATTCTAAGGTCTAATCGGCCATAGTGGTAGAGGTGGAGTTGAGACTTGCATGGTTTTGATTTCCTGGGGTTGGGTGTCAGGACTTGGGGTGCTGAGGTGTTAGCATGCATACTCTTGGTAGGGTCAGTATTTAGGGGTTAAGCGTCTAGGGTCCCCATACAAACCTCAAGCCCCCAGGCTAAGAACACTCTGAGACTCCTAGACCTTGTTTAGGATTTAGGGGGAGCCTTTGCACCCTAAACCCTAAACCCTAAGCCCTAAACCTTAAACCCTAAACTCAAAGGTTCCAATGCATCTCAAGGGGGTTCAAAAGGTGGGGATGAAGCAAGGTGGGTTCAAGGAGCCTGAATATGGGGGTTTCCTAAAATCAGGGGTGCCTTTTTGGGGGGGTCCCTATAATATAATATTTTTGGTTCTATATGGGGGTCCCCCGATTTAGGGAAACTACCATATAACTCTACTATATTGGGGCTTATGTCCTATACCCCACCTTCCTTCATCCTACCTTTTGAGCCCTTTGAGTATCCCTGTAAGCCTGTTGAAGTGTCCTTTTCCGGTACCCCTGCTTTGCCCCAAGCCCGAAAGCCTAGCCCCCAAGCCCTCCATCCTTAAACCCTAAACCCCAAATCCCAAAAGCTGCATCCCAAGCCCTGAACCCTAAGCCCTCCACCTTGAACCCTGAGCCCTATGCCCTAAATGCTGAGCCCCAAACCCAGAGCCACAATTCGAAACTTCAACCGGCAACCCTCAACCCTACACCCAAATCATCAGATCTGAGCTATAGTCTAAAACTCCTCGTATCTCCCTCTATAGAACCCCCTATATACTAGCAGATCCGAGCAAGAAGCATCATGGAGGGACGCTCTGAAGGTATGGCCTTCAAGCCATGGGTGCTGGGGACTTTGGGTTTGGGGCCTAAAGGTTTAGCGCTTTGGGTTTGGAGCTGGGGACTTTGGGTTTGGGGCCTATAGGTTTAGCGCTTTGGGTTTGGGGCTTCGGATTACGGGCTTTGGGCTTGGGGCTTTAGGCTTGAGGCTTAGGATTTGGGGCTTTGCGTTTCTTTAGGGCTTTGGGTTTGGGGCTTTGGGCGCGAGGCTTAGGATTTGGGGCGTTTGGTTTGGGGCTTGGGGTTTAAGCCTTCGGGTAGGGGTGAAGGTTTAAAGCTCAGGGTTCAGGGCTGAGGGCTTGGGGCACAAGGGTTTCGGGCTGAGGGTTTGGGGTATGGGGTTCCAGGCAAGGGTTCATGGCCTAGGGTTTACGGCATAGGAGTTACGTTGGATTTAGGGGAAAGGGTTCAGGGTGGAGTCTGATAAAGAAGCCTGCAGAACTACAATATCACTTTGGGGACGATCTACGAGAACTATGTTTTGGGGCTCCCATGGGAGCTATATTCTAAACTCCCAATATCCTCGTTTAATAAGCCCTGACCCCCGATACAAGACTTTTGAAACCTTGAAGTCCCGCATGAAGGCGAAAGCTATCCCGAAGCAGCAACTCTTCAAACTCTTTCCTGGCGAGAGGAGGAGCATGGGAGGCATGAATCTGGGCAACGGCGAGAAAGACGTCGGGCCTTTCTGGCTGCACAAAGCTGCACCAGTCTTGCCACGAAGTCCTCTGTGGATGACCTATTGTGACATGTCGCTCGCTCAGCACATATTTCGTAGAGACCACCATATGAGGAGATCTGCTCGTTCAACGGCAAAGGCACGTCGGCCCACGGGTTCAATGGTCCCTTGACGCCATCTTGACTAACAAAGCCGCCCGCAGAACATCCGAAGCTTTGCAGGTGCCTTCACAAAATGTCGGTGCCTCCACCTTTTGTTTCAGCTCTGCCCAAATTTCCTCACTTCCATCTGAATCCCATGATGTGGTGCAGTCGTCCAAACAAAGGGCTTGGCATGGCAAAGCATCAATCGACTCACCACAAAGGAAGCTGATGGCATCTTCATCCTCTGATTGTTTCGCTGGTTCAGTGCTGCCTGATGCCGGATCCAACAACTGGCCCGGAAAGGCCCTCAGCCAAAGCCGCCCGTGTCTAAGCCAGACCTGGAGGCGGCCCTGGAGGCGGCCGGCCAGGAAGGCAGCCAGCAGGTCCACTCGCTGGGCGACGTGGTTAACTTGAACTTGGAGAGCTTGCTGGGCTTGCACTGTCTCCTGGGTGAGGATGTCAAGCCGAGCAACCAACACAGCAACTTGAACGCTGAGCTCTTCCTGTTCTTGCAGTGCCTTCCGCCCGGCCGTCTCGAAAAAGTCCATGAACTCCTTGTTCTGTGTCTGCCTAATAACCTTCTCGGCCTCGAGTTGGGTCACCCTCTCCTTCAGGACGCGGACTCGACTTCTGCCCTGTCGCCGGCCTGAACTGTGCGGATTGTATGGCACCAGGCGGGATTCAATCTTGGGTGGTGCCGCCTCATATGGCTCGAAAAAGCTGATGGGGTTGGAAACAAAGGACGCGACATCCCTTGCCAGCTCGGCGAACGCCAGCATGCTGCAGTTGCGAAGCCAAACTACAGCCTAACTCTCTGCAGAGTGGCATGAGCCAAAATGCTAATGTTGTTTTAAGGTTAAAGGCTTCGGGATCAGGGTTTATGGATTAAGGCTTAGGGTTCAGAGCTAAACCTAAACACTGGCATACAGGATCCTGTCTAAGACTTGACAGACTTTTCACACTCTACCTCTCTACAGCTACGACGGGCAGTATGCAACTTGTACTCTCCAGCTGAAACCCTCATGTGATGAAGTGCAGCTATGCAGTTATTACGCCAGCGAGATGATCTACACAACGCACTTCTACATTGAACCTGATACATGGGAAGCCTTGCTGAGTTCTTTTCATTATTTGCGGCTCGAACCTCCATTGGTGCTCTTAAGGACCCTGGGGTTCAGTTCAAGTTAAACATGAGAAAAACCAACACCCTAAGCTTAACGAACTAGGGCCAACGAAACTAGCATACTAAAGTTTACCAAAAGGCTCTGCAGGATTCTAACCCCTAAACCGAGCGGCCCAGTCCAGAAAATCCCAGTTGGAGTTTTCCCTCAGCCCTAAACCCTAAACTCCGTCCCTCAGCCCTAAACTTTAGCACTAAACCCTAAACCTTGGGTATTGCCCCAACTCAGTAACAGTTGAATAATAGTTTTAACTAATATGGTTATATAGAGCCCTTCATAGGACCCCTAATATAGACTGTTACTGGGGGGGCGTACCCAACCTAAACCCTATAACCCTAAACCACCCCAAACCCTAAACCCTAAACCACCCTAAACCCTAAACCCTAAACCCTACGGCTTGACGTGCCTTGTTCTTTTGCCGCCCGCCGCGCTTGGCGCAGCGCGTAGCATCAAACCTCACAGCTACAAGGCCCTCTACCTCGAAGCGCTTAGGTTTAGGGTTTAGGGTTTAAGGTTTAGGCTTTAGGGTTTAGGGTTGAGGGTTTTAGGGTTTTAGGGATTTGGGGTTTAGGGGTTTAGGGGTTTAGGGTATGGGTTTTAGGGGCTATTGTGTAGGGAGTGGTTTAGGGGAGTCTTCGCATGGATAGATTGGTAGGATTGGTGGGG
>CAJNIZ010005864.1:485-18604 GCA_905231905.1 Symbiodinium pilosum | reverse complement strand
TTTGACTCTCCATTACTACCCAAGGCCTAAGTCCTGAAAGCCTCAAGCCCCTCACCCTCCTTGTGCGTTAAGCCCTAAAACCCTAAACCCTAAAAACCCTAAACACTAAAAACCCTAAACCCCAAAATCCCTAAACCCCCTAAAGACCAAAAACCCTAAAAACCCTAAACCCCCCAAAACACCCTACACACCAAAAACCCTTTAACCCCAAAGACCTTAAATGTTCAGACTCAGAGCGGTCTCTAACGGCTTTGCAATTCGATGTACGAAGTTTCTAGCTTCAGAGGTTCATAAAGGCCATCATTTTACATACTGTTGGGGTGAACCCCAAAAGTATGTAAAATAATAGCCCTAAACCCCGTACGGCTGTTCAGGCTAACACTTTTCATCTATGAGAACTATCAACGAGGGGAGGTTTATTAACTATTTGTTCACATGAGACTTCAGAACCGGAGCATATTGTGGACTGGTGTCATACACTGAGCTAGAGTTTAGAGGCAGGGACAACCCCAAGAAGTCCGAAACTTAAAGTTTGAGAAACGCATAGATTACAGTTCACAGTTCTCAGGCCATATTTTACATACTTTTGGTGTTCTAGTGGCTTCCTGAAGGTTTCAATTTCGATGAGAAACGCTTTGGTGCTACATTGTGACCTTGTAGGGGTACCTTACCTCTGGTCAGACAGGGATCAAAAAATGGATTCTGATAGTAGTCCCAGTATGACCCCCAATGATGTAGTAGATTCCATTTTGTTTTCCATCCTTGTAATCACTTGTTTGGCACGGTGTAGGAGGTGGAGTGTTGAGGGTCTAATCCCCTTTCCCTGTTAGTACGGCACCCCACACCCCCAATATTGAATATTCCCAATATGTATAGTATAGTATAGTATAGTATAGTATAGTATAGTATACCACAAGGGGCCTATTGAATCGCAGGGGTTGAGGGGTCTTAATATTGAGCGGAACGGATAAACATTTTCTCGAATAATGTTTGGATTTAGCCCTTTAGAGCTCAGCGTGTACGCTTTACTTGCAGGTTCATAGGACTTCGTAACTACTTACAACTGGGCTTAGAACTCTACTTACAATCCTCCTAACTGGACTTAGGTATGTTACTCCTCATTGTAAGTGGGCAGATAACCCCAGTTCTGAGTAGTTGCCCTAATAGCCTAAGACCTAAACCCTAAGACCCGAAACCACTAAGTCCCAAGAACCTTGAAGTAGGGTAGGGATTTGGGTCTAGGATCTGGGTAGGCCCCTGGGATATTTAATATTTTCCCTAATGGCTTTAATAAGGGACCCTAGATACCAATACTGTTCACATGGTTTTAGGGGCCAACCCAGGGATTCAGGGCTAGTGAGATCCCATAAAAGCGAGGAAAGGACACCAGGGCCCAGAAGCGACGTATTTCGGGTTGAGGGTTTTGGTCTTAGGGTTTGGGGTGTTGGTTTTAGGGTTTAGGGTTTTGGTTGTAGGGTTTACGTAAGGTGTAGGCTAGAGGTTCTAGAGTTTTGGTTTTAGGGTTTAAGGTTTGGGTCTTAGGTTATAAGGTTCAGGTTTTAGGGTTTAAGGTTTGGGTTCTAGGGTGTAAGGTTCCGATTTTAGGGTTTAGGTTTCAGGGTTCAAGGTAGTAGCGTAGAGCTCAAGATAGGGTCAGGATTTAGGGTCGAGGGCGTAGCTTCATGTCTGGGATTCCCTTCGTACTAATCTGGGTTGCTGCTGAGGAACTTTAAGGTAAGTTATCATGCTTGGCATGTGTAGTAGATAGTAGGATTTCCCCAACATAGTAACTTAAATGAAGTTTCTTAACAGCAACCCAGTAAAGTTAAAAACGTTTACAAATTTCTGAATATGTCCCCCACTATTAAGCAGTTTGTAGTTTCACTTGATACGTTGTTGTCCGAATTGGGGTCCACTTTTGGCTACGCCAAATACCACTAGGCCGTGCGCGGTATTGCAAACCCGTACAACTGTTGATACTAAAAATCCTGCATGACCCTGATTAACTATAGTACCATAAGTCCCAATGTATTAAGTACTTCAGGTCATGCAGGATTTTTAGTATCCACCGAAGGACCATACGTTTGACAACCCTTCGGTGTGGATCTGACATCCGCGGAGCCATAACCCCAGGATCCAAGGACCCAAATAATAGGGTCCCTTTAAAGGGGTTATATGGGGATATCTAGGGATATATGGGGACTATATAAGGGTCCACGGACCCAAATAAGAGGGTTTTGAGGCCCAAAGACCATCCATATCATAGTATTTGGGCCCTAGAACCCCTATTATTCGGGTCCTTGGACCCTTAGGGATAACCAAGCTCCCAGGAAACTGGAATCTGATACTCGCGCTCTGAAAACCGCGAGGCTATTCCACTAAACCCTTATTCCTAGACCCCTATGGCTTACATTTCTTGGGGTCGCTGAAATTTTTGTCCACCATCGTTTACATACAAGACTAGCTACCCCCCAAACAGGTATGATATGGGACTTTACAGCTTCAGCTGGAAGCTAAGGGACGAGATTTGGCAGAGCATCGTGCGCTGTACTAGCAGCAGCGAAGCAACATCCTTCAAGTTGCATGCCGTCGCACCCTAGAAGCCCAGTTACCTACATATTGGGTTCCTGTTCTTAAGTCATTATATAGTTTTAAACTATCTGTAACCCAAGGACCTACTATATGGGTACCTGGGCTTCTAGGGGCACATGGGTGCTGAGACTTGCAGCTCATCCCGAATTCCCTGAAAAGCTGTAAATCTCGGGTACCGTGAGATATACCTGTACACACTGAGCTTCAGACCCAGTTCGTCGGCTCTAAGTTCTGAACCCTGAGCCTCGTGAGGCCACATCTCTGCTCCGGTCCCACACCGCATTCCGCAGGTGAACGGAGACAAGGGAAACTTTCCCTGAGGGTCCAAGGACCCAAATAACAAGGTTTCAGGGCCCAAATACCATTAATACTATAGTATTTGGGCCCTAAAACCTTATTATTTGGGTCCTTGGACCCTTAAGGTTTTGTTTGATGTTGCGTTACAAGTTTTGGGCTAGGGGCCAGTACGGGATGAAGAACTATTGCCAGTGCTTATGTAGCAACTACGGATACGGATCCATCGTCCCTCTCCCTACGAGCCGCCCGTTAGATTGGTCGGGCTTGGCAACTCCAATCCTCCAAAAGTAGAGTAACGTAAAATCGTGTGACAGTCCTAATTTCACGTTTTCGGGCTTTTGTGCGCAAGCCCAAAAAAGGGAGTCCACATAAGGGTACCTCATGTTTGGGGATTTGGGGAATCTTAGGGAGCTTTGGAGTGGCCGTTGGGATATCTTGGAGAGTTGTGGGTTTAGGGTTTAGGGGGTTAGGGTTTAGGGGGTTTAGGGTTTAGGGTCGAAGGCCACAATGCTCCCCGGTCAAAGGACAGGATAGTCTACAGGATGTTCTTTGTGGGCTTTTTTCTGGTACGCCCGCTAGTTTGAAAAGAAGTATTCAACATACCCCAGACTGGGGGTATGCTGAAAGATAGGGGTTTGGGGCAGGATAGACTTTTGCAATGTAGCAGAAGTTGCGTCCTCTTACTTGGAGGCTTAAGGGGGGTTAGTGAGTGGGTTTATACTGGAGATACCTGTGGCTATTCAGAGGTTTCTACAACCTGAACCCCAAAAGTACGTGGAATAATTGCCTTTTGAGCAATTTCAGTTTTTTGTGTGCTATGATTTTACCTATTTTGGGGGTCAGCAAGCTATAAGTATGCTTTCCAAGTCCCCAAATCTCCTATGGCCCCTGCCGGCCCCAATCTCTTAGGGTTTGGGGGTAATTATAGGGTCTAGGGTTTAGAGGTTAGGGGTCTAGGGATTTAGGGTTCAGGGTTTAGGGACCCTGTACTCGGCACCAGCAACAACTGTAGACGCGAACCAATCTCTTCATGCGAATATGCATTTAAGCCCCCCGATCTCTGAAATTAAGATTTGCCCATAAGAGACCTCCAAGCCCTAAACCCATGTTGCGGGACATCTTTACCACCAGCGGTTGCTGGATTGTATTTTCATCCTTAACCTCAAATTCAAGCCCTAAACCTAGGGTTAGTCTTAATAAGGGATTCTGCGCAGGTACGGACAGACACTTCTCTCCCAGGAATGCCAGATGAGGACCAAGGGTTTTTAATCCCTGCCCCTAACTATAAATCATCTCCCCTAAGCCCTAGACCTAAGCCGTATTATGTTGGGGGTATTTATGATCATGGGTGTTGGGAAGGGGATTCGTATCATGAGAGTTCAGGATTGAAAGGGTTTGGGCTTCCGCGGGATTGGTTTGGAATTCTGGGTAGGCTCCTGGGATATTTGATATTTTGCCTAATGGGTTTAATAAGGGACCCTATATACTAATATTTTTCAAAGGGTTTTAGGGGCCAACCCAGAATTTAAGGCGCTGGTAGGGCGAAGGCAAGGTTTTATCGCAGTGCGTTTTGGGCTCGGAGCCTTGCGCACAGTTGAGCTTAAGGGGTTCGAAAGTCTACCTAACCCTAAGCCTTTAAACCCTACACCCTTAAACCCTTAAACCCTAAACCTTAAACCCTGAACCTAAATCCTAAACCCTGAACCTAAATCCTAAGCCCTGAACCCTCAATTACCTTTGGGATTGGATGAGCCCCAAAGGGTTGAATGGTCTATGGGTTTAGTAGGGTTTTATAGCGTTACCCTAAAGGTCCCGGTACCCAACTACTGGGGGCTGTAGGTAACCTAAAGCATTATTAGAATTTGGGTACTTGAACCCTTAGGGTTATAGAGTATGTGCAGCCGCTAGGGTTTGTCCCCGAGGCAGTTCGCAGCCGCCCTTCGTCCTGTTTTGCATTGGCACGGTTTGCATCCCTCTTGATGCTGCAGATTAACCCACAAAGGGGCCCAGGGGCCTGGATCTTGTCTCAAGTTTGTTCAGGCATGTTCCTAGACAGCATTCACAGGAAGGCAAGTCCTTCTTGGTTGATTTCAAGGAATAACATGCTCTCATGGTGAACCCCTTATGGTACACTGCCACAGGCATACCTAAAATTTAGCCTCTTATGATACAAACTCCCCTACTTGAAGGTTCATATAATCACCCCCCAAGTGGACTTTTGTAGGTTACCCCAAGTATAAGTAGGGCTATCAACCCAGTTATACTAAGACCCATTAACCTTCAAGCATACCTGCCCTCCATGCAGGAATCTACTCAGAGCAAGCACGCGGCGACCATGGATAGCTTCTTCCAGGTTTGGGGGTTCAGGGCTGTTTCAGGGGTTTAGGGTGTTTTCCTCCAGGTTTGAGGCTTTAAGGCTTATACCTTAATACTAAGCCCTGACCTTTTGTCTATAGGGTTTAGAGTTTAGGGGTGTCAAGGTTTGGGGTTTAGGGTTAAGGGGTGTTTAAGGGTTTGGGTTTAGAGGAAACTTCGTTGCAACCCTTTTTAAAGCAGGCTCCCTAACCTTTGGATAGCCCGAGGTTCCCACAAGGTAGTAGAGGTGCCAAGGCGGCGTTCAGGGCTCAGGGAGTTTTTCTTGTCGTCTTTAGGTTGAGGCTACGGGTTTAGGGTCGGGTTTCGGGTAGGGCTTAGGGTTTGGAGTTTAGGGTTTATAACGGTTCAGGGTGGGGGCTGAGGGTCACTTGCAACCCTTCACCCCAAGAAAGCACGCCTCAACCCTGCAAAGCCTCATCCCTATAATTTGCAAACCTTCCTCAGAAAAGAAAAAAAAACATTCAGACCATACTGCCTCTCACCTGAAGCACTTTAGGATTAGGGTTTCTAAGATTGAAACCATGGGCCCCTAGTATGGGCCCTCAACTCTGGAATCCTTATATATCTACTATATACCCTATAAGTACCCTTCAGGGCCCCTAGAATCTCCCTAAAAAGCCGAAGGGCCCATATTAGGGGCCGCCTAAAGCTCCCCATCTTTAAATCCCAAACCTTGTGAATCCTAAGCCCTAAATCTTGAACTCTTCTATGCCCTAAATCTTCTATGCCCTAAATCCTAAATCCGAGAGGCTAAAATCCCAAACCCTGCTGGTAAGGGTTTAAGGTTTGGGGTGGAGGGTTTAGGATGGAACCCCGAGCACCTACAGTTTTATGGGTTGTGCCCATTGATTCAGGATTAAGTTCTTTCAACCTGTAAATACTTCGAGCTACAGGTAAATCTTGATTATCCCCCTAAGCCTTAAGCTTTAAGCCTCAGAATCTGAAGCTAATATAACCTCAATATATCCCCAATCATCCGAAACCCTGAACCCTGTTTCCTGAAGTTCCTAAAGTCCCTTTATTCCCCCAGTTTCCATGTAATTTTCCATTGTCTTCTCCATTTAATTCTACATTACTGGTGGTATATACCCCTAAACCTTAGGCCCTAAACCCTAAACCTAGCACACATACCCTAAACCCTAAACCCTGAACCCTGAATCCCAGGAGTCCCCCTTGGAGATACCATACGCCGACATGTTCTGCAAGAGGCGAGTGGCGACTTTTGGCTCACGCATGGGCTTCACATGGGGGAATATACCTTAAGGGATATGGTTTAGGATTTGGGGTTTAGGATTTAGGATTTGGGTTTGGAGTTTCTTCTCTGAAGTCGGTCGACACCATCTCCCCTAATGGTTGATAATCCGCTTCGGAAGGGGGTCGTCTTCGGCATGCAAGAGTGCCCTGAACCGAAGGATTTGACAAGAACGATCACCACCGCACCCCTCACAGCAGATTATCTTGGGCATCCGCTCCGGCAGGGGGTAGCCTTCGGCAAGCAAGGCCCTGCACGGGTCCTAAACTGAAGGTTTGCCACCATCGCTCCTCATGGATTAGCTGGGGCATCCGCTCCGGTTTTAGCACTCGGCATGCGAGGCCTTGCGCGGGCCTTAAACCGAAGAGTTTGCGAAGAACGATCACCACTGCATGGCCAATTACTCGATCATCCGCCCCGGCAGGGGCTAATTTGCCTTTTCCAGCGTCCTGAAAAAGACCTGGATTAAGAGGTCTTCCAAAGACTCGGAGCCCGCATGAGGCCCCAAAGCTATTGCGGCTGAGGCCCCGTATTTTGAGGGGCTCGCTGATTTGAGAACTGAGCTGCTGCCCCCCACCCTCAGGCACGCTGGCAGAGGAGGCGCTGGGGGTCCAGAACCTCCGACAAAGAACCCTGAACTTTACACCTGGGGGTCTACTCTCTAGCTACGCTAAAGGAGGTCTGGGCATGGACGTTGTCGTAAACAATGGTTATTGTCGTTGTCCTGTCCAGATCAGGCGGTGAGGCTTTACCCTCACCTTTCTGTCGTATGCTGTCGCTCGCGTCGCTCGACGTGAGCGACCCCTCTCTCAGTTCAACGTTCAGGGCCCGCCAAGCCTAAGATCCCTTAAGTATCTATATATATATATATATGCGCGAATTAAGGGATACGTATTGGGCTACTAAGTTTCAGGAGTGAGGGCTTACGATTTGGGGCTTGGGATGTTGGACGTCGGGCTTAGGAGTTAAGAATTCGGAGGTTACGTTTAGGGTTGGATTTAGGATTTAGGGTGTACTTTGTCGTACCATCGGGGTACTGAAGAACCCGAATTATCAATGGCGGAGAGTATCTTACCTATGTCCATGGTCCCTCAAAGTAGGGCTTGGGATGTAGGGCACGCGGATTCGGGTCTCAGGGGGTTTAGGGCTTGCGGCTTATGGTTTAGTATTTGCCGTTGGTAGCCTTATAACACGGAGGGAGACTAGAAGAAAGTGCCCGGGCCCAAGAATTCGCTCAAAAGATCGATACGCATCTTCTTATCATTATCATCAGTCAAAATACTCAAAATAATCATTCTGAAATTCTTAAAGTAATTGCTACCTCTGCTGCTACAGATAACCTTCTTCTTCTACACCTTCTCCTCGCGTTCGTGTCCTCCTGTGACTATCAATGACACCAGTACTACTATTACTGCTGCTACTACTGCTACTACTACTACTACTACTACTACTACCACTTCTGCTTCTACGACAGCGACGGCAACAACGACATCGAGGATGACGACGACGTCGACAAAACCCCTTAAGTTCTTGATTTGGCATATCTTTATATTAAGGTTGGGCCGCCAAAAAATTTCGGGGCTGCATTAAAGCGAAGTGAACACTGGCTGAGTCTTCAGCGGCGGTGGACGGCGGATATCAGCCAAACAATGTTGAAGAGTGGGGCTGTCGGTGGTCGGGCCGAGGTCTGCGTTTGAGTGCGTAGGCGCATGTTGTCTCCCCGGATCATCCTTCTGGGGAACATGTACGCGTGCGTGTTTTTTTTTTTTTATGATGGGTCCCGCTGGAAGTTCCCCACAACAACTTCATCACGTGGAGTCATTTGCTCAGGTGTAGACAACTCATTGGAGCTATCATCAGCTATGGTCGCTCCTTACACTGTCATGAGTGCCGCTAGTGGTTGAGAAAAAGGCTACTACGACCACAACAATATGCCCACGGTACGCCTATGTACTCTATGTGTCTGTTGGAACCCGTACAATTCCATATACCCATGTGTCACAACTCTCCCCTAACTTGCGAGAAATCTACAAAGAAAGCTCTACCCCGCATAAGACCATGCTGTCCTAAGCTGTTCAATCCCTCAGCTAAGGACCTCCAACGAGCCCATGGTGGTCATCGGGCAGGGCCCGCTTCCGCCCTTGGCCAGGGCCCTGCGACGCGATGGAGGCCCATCTTCTTGGAGATGCACGCGTTCCTTTTAGGGGTCTATAGTCCCCCTTAAGTAGATAGAGTATGGCTTTGGGCATATTATAATAAGATCCCCATATACCCCACATTCTATCTACTTAAGGGGGACTTTAAAATTTAATGTGCGCAGCTTACACAAGTTTAGGGTGTGGGGGTGTAGGAATTGCCCTCTCAAAGCTGACGTGGACTCCCATTGGTTCCAAGACAGTATGAACATTAATAATGGAACTTGCGTAGCTTTTTAGGAAGGAACACCCATGTAAGAAAGTCTAGTACCTTACAAACCCTGGAGACCACGCTGATTCAAGCTGAAGTAGCATTCAGGTTCCATCTTCTTGGGTCATGGGCATGAAAGCTAGGGCTAGAAATCGGATTAGGGTTTAGGGATTAGGGTTTGGGGTTTAGGGGTTATGGGGTTTAGGGATAAGGGCTGAGGGTTTAGGGTTGAGGGTTTAGAGTTCAGGTCTAGGGTTTAGGTTTGAATGTCAGACATTGGATTCCACCTGTCATTACCCATGATCTTTCAAGCTTCAAGCAAGGAGAGGGGCATCGTGAATTTTGAGCTGAAGTTACACCAAAGGCATCTTCTATTCTATTCTATTCCAGCCCCTATTGCAAACCTCCTCAAACCCCTGAATAAAAGCAGGACTCCGCACCTTCTGTAATGGTACTATACTCCGGTATTTAAGACTACAGGGGTTGGGAAGATTTATTTCGTAAGGAGGGGAGATTGAAAAAGTCACTCGATGCCCCTGTTTTGAAAGGGGCCGGTAAATGGTGTTTAGCTCCTTTGTGTGGAGGTTCTTGCCCGATCAGTCAGTCAGCCGTCCTCCTCATCCGGAAGCTGTACCTCTTGGATCTCCGTAGGTGCACTTTCCAATCCGCACATTTCTTCACGCAGAAGAGAATACAGACAAGATCCAAAAGAATTTCGAAGCCCTCAGAAACCAAAAGTCCCAGTCCCTAGTCATGTGTAAGCCCCGAATAAGATTTCCATCCCAAAACCCTTAGGACGAAAAGCCGGAGCCGTGAAGCCAAGCCTAAGCAGCTGACGCAGGTGGTAGCAAGCAGCGATTCCCCGTGATGCCCATGTTCCCAGTGTGTGAGGCATACCGGCATACCGTTTTTTGCAGTGCATCTTGTTGGCATTGAGGTTACGGTTGTTGCAAAGGAGCTGCTGTTGTTGGTAGTTTGAATGGTATTAACTTTGAGAGCATTCCCCCCCCAACCCAAACACCCCCTCCCCATCCCCACAGCCAGCCCCACCCGCACCCTTCAGGGTTTAGGGTTTAATTCGGGTTTAGGGCTTAGGCTCTATTCCCACGCCTCCTGCACCACCCCCACCGCCACGACGGAAGTTTCTGCATTGCCCTCGGGATTCCTCCGCCGCCAAGATCTGGGTGACGTGCTTCAGGATCCTGTGTTGCGGTTGAGGAGCTGAAATTAAGGTACCATGGTATGGTGTGTATTCATATACAGCAAATATGATAGAGGGTTTCTCAGTTATAGTAACTGTAGCAAAGTTCCTTGACAGCAACCCGGCAAGATCTGGGTGGCGTGCTTAAGCATCTTGTGGTGCTTTGATGGGGAGCATTCCGGGGAGAGTGTTCGCGAAGATTTCCGAAACTCCCCCCCAATGGAATACCTTAGGGCCTTAGGGGGGCCTTAATAATTTGTTCACACCCCCCATCTAAACCCTAGGTTTCTGAAGGCACACTATTTGGAGAGACCCAGAATCATGATCATATTAGCAAGTCTTTCCTGAAGCCGCCTCTGCAGCCAACGAACTCTCTATGATACCTTATAGTAGTCCCCCTTAAGTAGATAGAATATGGCTTTGGGTATGGTATAGTGAGATCGCCATATACCCCATACTCTATCTACTTAAGGGGGCTATATCCTTAGATGTCTGCGCAGACTGAAACCAAAGCAGAGCTCTGCCGGTCATCACATGCGCCTTTCAGAAGACGAGCTAACGCTTAGCACTCAACCCTAAACCCTACAACCCCTGAAAGCCCCAAACATTACAAACCCTAAACACCCTAAGCGCCCGAAACCCCTGAACCCTTAAGGTATTGATGGCTGGTCCCATTTCTTTGCTCATTGAGACTTCTCATCAGGGAAATTCCCAAAAACCCTTTTCTCTCTTCCATTTGGTTCTGCGGTAAGACCCTAAACCCTAAACCCGCATTGGGGTCCCTGACCGCTGGATGATAGTAGCCTCTCTACGGATGACAACCAGGGCTTGTGGTTCAGATTCAGTCTAAGGTTAGAAGTATGGGCCCTTAATATGGGCTTTTTAGGGGAATCCTAGTGGGCTTCAAGGGTACATATAGGGTATGTAGTAGGTATATGATATGAGGATCTCAGGTTAAGGTCCCATACTAGGGGGCGCATCGTTTCAAGCTTAGATTCAGGGGGAGTCTGTAGGTAGGTTAATAATGGATGTTACTATACTGCTTATATAGGGATAATAGGTATACTTACCCTAAACCCTAAACCAGTAACCTTGAAGGACTGGAGCGTGCTATCAAGCAACACAATTTCCTTAGATTTACCGACTGCCTGCTTCATTAGAAAAACAAGAGGAAGATGGCTGAAGATATTTGTTGAGTTCAGATATAGACATACCCGAAGCCCTATACATCCCAGCATGCTCCCCCAAACTCATGAGGACTCATCAGCCCTCATGAGTTTCAACCAACCCCTGATCCCAAATGATACCTCACAAAGCCTCAAGTTCTTGGGGCCCATAGACTTAGGGGGGGGGCGTATAGACCAAAAATCCCAAACCCTAAGCCCTTCTTCCTAAACCCTAAATCCTTAACCCCACACCCTGAATCCTAAACCATAAATGTTAAATCCTAAGCCCCAAACCCTAGTAGGACCCTTGAAATAACCTTCCTGCAGGCGAAGAGGAGTTCGAAGCAGCGGCCCGATACCAGCGAGTCAAGACCAGACCAGAGCCTTGTGGAAGGCCGCAGGAACTTAGTCAGTGTAGGGCTTGGGGTTTAGGATTTGGGGTCTAGGGTTTGGGGCATGGGGTATGGGATTTAGGGTTTGGGGTTTAGGGTTTAGGATTTGGGGTTTAGGGTCGAGGGTTTAGGGTCTAGGGTTTACTTAGGGTTCAGGGTTTAGGGTATAGGGTTCAGGGTTTAATGAGGGTTCAGGGTCTAGGGTTCAGGGTATAGGGTTCAGGGTTTAGGGTATGGGTTTAGGGTCTATAGGGTTTGGGGTTTAAAGAGAGATGGGAGTGTATAGAGTACAAAATGTTTCTATACCTGAACCGCAAAAGTACGCCAAGCAATCTTATTTCTGGTTCTTTTCAGGAATTTTCGGCCACGACGTGGCCTACTTGAACCTGGGGATTGCCCTTGAGATGATGTTTGGTTCTTACTTAGGGTTACTTTGGGTTGTTACTTGGGGTGACATGGGCTTCGTCAAGCACCGCATTGTGGACATTTCAGTAAGTGTGGCCCCATTTTGCAGATTCACTGCGAAACGATGAGGGTTTAAAAAGAACAATCAGGGTTTATATGTGCAGAATTAGCATATGGATTCAGGAGCGTCCACTGTAAAACAATGAGGAATCAAAAAGATAAGGTTTCAAATAGATACGACGATCCGTGATAGGGTTCCCACACACGCCCACATTGGGGTCTTACTTGCTAAGGTTACTTTGGGTTCTTACTTCGGGTTACCTTGGCTTGTTGCTTAGGGTTACTTTGGGTTATGGCTGAGAGTTGCCGTGGTTTACTACCTAGGGTTTGTTTAGGCTATTTCGGGTTTAGGGCTTAGGGTTTAGAAGGATAGGTTTAATTAGGGTTTGCGGTCAGAGGCACTTTGTAAGCGGGGTAACAATGGGGACAACCGGGGTGATTATCTCGTTTTGGCTGGGCTGAGGCTTAGACATGTTGTTTCTGAGTATATAACACCAGGTACTTGTAGGCCCACGGGACTTAGTAACGACGTATGCGTGGTATTATAACCCTACATATAAGCCCCCTAAATGGGCTTACAGGGGTTAGCCCAATGATAAGTAAAGTTATAAGCCCCGTTATAAGTAGTTACTAAGTCCCATGATCCTCCAAGTAATTATCCTATAGTCTTGCGGCCCTTTCACGTAAATTCATGGAGAACACGACGTAGTGTTGTTTTCTTCTCAGGAGACTGAGAGGGGCGCGTTCGGGTTTAAGGGATGGGGGATGCAGGTTTTGGGGTTGAAGATGTTCAACTGAGTGCTTAGGATTCAGGCTGTAGAGTTGCGTGGTTTGGGGTTCAGGATTTATTTAGATAACTACCTGGACCCCAAAAGTATGTAAAATAATGGCCTTCATGGTTACTATTGTGGGTTTAGGGCTTTTATTTTGATTTTTTTTGGTGTTTAGGTAGGTGTCATTGGCACTTCAAAGTTATGTTTTTTTTGTTTGGTTATAGAGGTTATTCGGGTGGTTGTGGAGGAGATAGTCAGGCCTGAGAAGCAGCAACCACATTGAGTTTAGGGCCTAGGGTTAAGGGATTAGGGCTTAGGGTTAGGGGTTTTGGGTTTAGGGGTTGACGTAGGGTTTTAGGGTTTAGGGTTAAGGGCTTTGGATTTAGGGTTCAGGATTTAGGGGGTTTTAGGCTTCAGGGCTTCGGATGTAGGGTTTAGGCTCTATAGGTACTTAATTGTTACTGCCTACACCGCACGCAGCGCACAGGCAAGCTCCAGTCAAGCTGGAGCTTTAGCAAAACCGCGGGCTCTGGGAGGCCGATGGGGTGGGAAGGCTGAGACACAAGTTCAGGGTTCAGGGTTTGGCGGATAGGGTTGATACTGTTGATACAAAAAGTGCTGCATGACCCTAATATACTATAGTACCATCGTTCCCAATGTATTAAGTACTTGAGGTCATGCAGGATTTTTAGTATCCACCGTAGCGTTTAGGGAAAACGGTTCGCGGTTCAGCGTTTATGGTTTCAGGGTTACGTGAACCTCAACAGTATCTAGAATGCGAGTTCTAAGCGTTTTGGGATTTTGGTCCATTGGTTTACCCATCTTGGGTTTTGGGGCTTAGGGATTTTGGGTTAAAGGTTTAGGGATTGAGTAGTGAAGCATCACGGCCTTAGCTCTGCAGTATGGCGACACTATAGATTGCAAAAAGCAATAGTTACTGGGTAGTACGCTTACATTTCGGGGTTCCTGCGAACCTGCCATAGTTATGATCATGATGGTAAAAGTGTAGACCTTTGGCCCAGGGAAGTCGGCAAGTGGGATTTGGGGGTTCAACATTTGAGGTGCAGATTCCTCAGCCCTAAGCTCTAAATCCTAACCCCTAAACCCTAAACTGACATAGGTTGTTGGAGGATCAGGGTAGCTAAGCTCCTGCCCGAGCCGATTCAGTGGGCCCATGGTCTTGCACTCCAGCGTCGGCAACAATAGGTTAAGTAAAAGAGATATGGGATAATTAGTGGTTGCTGCTACAGAACTTAAACTAAGTTATGGGTATAGACAGTCACTACGTAATAGGGCTTCCCCCATATAGTAACTTAAATTAAGTTCCTTAACAGCAACCCGGATTAAGAACGAAGAAGCCAAAGTATAAGTTTCAAAGAACCCCTGGGGTTCCAGTTACTTAAATAGTAGGTTACTGTTCTATGTAACTGTGGGGTATATAGAACCCAGCACCCATTATTCAGGTAACTGGAGCCCTAGGGAATGGCTGGGCATCAAGGTTGCAGGGCACCAGATCCTTCCGTGCCGCGACCTGTTCCTGAGCTGGGTAGTTCCTCAAATTCGGGTCCCGTTCTGGTACCGCTAGATATTAGGTGCCGGAATATTATCTAGAACCGAAAGGGTCCCATAATTTTTAAGGACTATACCCAGCTGGATTTCGAAAGTATTGGCCATGCCAAGACAAGGGAGCCTTGGTCGAGAAATTAACAATCTTAAAGATAAGCCAAGAAACTGGTCAACTATATACTATAAACTATAGGGCCAGCATAAACCTTGGCTTTCGAGCAAGACACTCTATCGTGGAGGCGTCACCCTTCGCACGACCGCTATACCATGAGCTGGAGGGCACCTGGGATGCGGCCGGAAACCAGAACGCCCGGCTGCTGAGCGCGCAGGTTGCGCCCAGCGTGAGCGCCCATGCCAGCAACCCAAACACTCTCGGGCCTGCCTTCGAGGCTGCGTCTCGGCGACGGCTACATGTTGGTATTGAGTTTTTTTTCCTCAGGACCCACAACAGAAGTTGCAGCCCAATTGCAACTGTCGCTAGTTCCCAACTATAGCCATGTGGGGGTTTCCTATGTTTAGGGAATTTGGGGTCCCCATAGTAAGGATCATAGAGCATTAGGGTCTATACAGGTTCCCCTATTTCTGGAAACTCCCATGTTAAGGAGGAGGTTTGTAATCAGGTTCTAAGTACAATAGCAAGTAGGTTGTAAGTGCCCCTAGACCTCCAAGTAGGTGCAGTGCACTACAGCACAAATCCTAGACGCACATGTAGACCCGAAACCTACTGCAGCAAAACCCATATTTTGCACTTGGCTCCCAGGTTAGATCCGACAACAACTGCTTGATCAAACCTATCACAGTATCACCGGTGATTCCGACATGACTCCCTCGTATTAGTGGATATTCACACGAAAAAAGCCTCAGTTCGGGTTCTGCGCTTGATGGGACAAAGTCTTACCGCTTAGGGTCCAGGTAGCCCATTAGCTGCATGAATGCTGCCAATGCTGCCACCTTTGTAAGATTCTTGAATATCCTGCACAAAACAGTATGTAGAAGAATGGTCCTCTTTGGCCTCCTTTGTGCTCCTTTTATGGCTCTTGGACCCTTGTTTTGCCAACTCTTGCGGTCCAGGTTGCTTTCGGTTTTCGAATTTGTTTCGGGAGGCTAGGGTTTCAGTGCTGTAGACCCATAGACGCATATGTTACCTTGTAGAGGGAGTTGGGGGAATAGCTATATCTAATGGGATTGCATGCCCCGGCTTCACACCCGCAGCCTAAACCCTTAGCCCTAAACCCTGAATCCTAAACCCTAAACCCGAAACCCTGAACTCTTTGCCTAAGTTCTGGTGTTCTGTTTTGACAACCAGCCTCCTCCCTTTCCTAATGTGGCGCCTCCTTGGAGGGAACCAGGGTTTGGGTTTAGGGTTGAGGCCTTAGGCTTTAGGATTCAGGGTTTAGGGTTGAGGGTTTGGGGTTATAAGTCTCATCCAAACTGAGATGCCCATGTTCTTTGGATGATTGAACAGAACCAAATACACCCTAAAAGCTTCCAGATACCTATATGGTATGAACTTATGATGGTTTAGGGCTTTTCAAAGCTCAACCCTACACCACTAGCACTTCCAACCCGCAGGGCTTATTCCCTTTGTACTCCTTATGTGGGTGTGTCTCAACAACATCTTATACAACAAGCCGAATCCCCTTATTATGCTGCCGCTTGATTCCTGGAGTCCCTGAGAGCCCCCTAATGAATCCCTAAACCCTAATTAGTAGTTTCCATTTTATTTTCCGTTATCTCTGTATAACCCCTATATTAGGCCCTTGAGAACCCCTATAAAACCCTATCAAACCCCATAAAACCCTATGAAACTGTATAACCCCAACCCTAAACCCTAAACCCTATACCCAAACCCGAAACCGTAAAGCACGCAAAAATCTCACCTGTGGTCTCGACGAGGTTTGACTACGCCTTGTCACCATTGCCCGTCTCTCGAATTGTGAGGCGCTTTAGGGTTTATAGGGTTTAGGGTGTATAGGGTTTAGGGTTTATAGGCTTTAGGGTTGAAAGGGTTAGTTTAGGGTTTATAGGGTTTAGGTTTTGGGGTTTAGGGTTTAGGTTTCGGGGTTTAGGGTTTAGGACGCTTATGTTACTTGGAGGAGTCCAGGAGTCAGATTCTTCCAAATGCCCCTTATTCGTCTCTTGCAATCCTATTGTTACCTAAGCCGTTTTAAAGTAGGGTCTGGTATCTGATATGTACTATAGTCTAAACTCCTTAAAGGGGGTTATATAGGGGATTATAGAGGGGACTACTATAGGGGTTACTAAGGGGGATACTAGGAGTTTAGACTATAGCTGATATGAGCATTCTAATAATTAGGGGCCCCCTGCTCGGGGAGTCCCATCGATAGCGATTGTAGTCCCTCAGTGCAATATGAGGGTTGAAGGACATTAAACCCTAAACCCTACACCCTAATGAGGGTTGAAGGACATTAAACACACATGTATGGCGTCGTGGAGGCAGACGGCTTGCTGGCTTCAATTTGGGGTTTAGGGTTTAGGGTTTAAGGTCCCTTACTACCCATCGGCCGTCAAGATGGCTGATGGCGGCAAGCGCTCAGTGAAACTTTAGTCAATATTGGGCAGCTATCTCAGAAACAGGCCATTAAAGACTTGGGGCCGACCTCACACTCGCGCAGCCTGTGATGGCGCAGGCGATCGTGGGCTTTCCTGCCATGACCAAGGTTGCGTCTCTCATGGATTATGTGCTGACTTGCGAGAAGTTGGTTTCAGAATATGAAAAGCTTTCAGGATTGAACTATGATTCGAACCTCATGATCGGAACTCTGCTGAAAGGAATTCCCAATGATTCCCACTCAATTTGTTTTGACTAGCTGTAGCTATCCAGAAATAACCCTACTCAAGGGGGAGTCGGGGGTTGTAGTAGGGGAACCCAGGATTGTCTACGGAGAAGTACTAGCCATTCAGCTACTTCCTAGGCCACCTCGAAAGACCTTTAGTGTAGACCCCTGATTAATAAACCCCCTCCCCTTAATAGGGATTATAATAGGAATCCTTAAATTAAGGCCCTTAAAAGGAGAGGGGCTTGTTAATAATGGGTCTACATTATGTTCTATCCCTTTGCATGCTGTAGCTTCTATATGTACATTGCCTACAGTTTACCGGTACCGTTGTAACCCATAAGATTTGTGCGTCATTGGGTTTGCGAGTAGGTCCACGCAGCTTGTAGAAAAGGGTCGAGGCTGCAATGAAGCGTGGAGCCTATTTTTCTTTTTGCGGTTAGTAGGGAGTGAAGGAATGAAAAACACATGGAAACTTTTATAGCAATGATGATTATCTAGATACTGCTGTGTGGATCCATTCCTTTGTTCACTTTGTTCCTTGCCATAGCGCAGTGTTGTGAACACTACCGTATATCAGCTTGCGTCTGCCTAATTTATGTTCTTTTTATGTGCATCTTCTGGGGTTTCCGGAAGCCCCCTAAAACCGAAATAGTCGTGTTGATGTTCGTTTCCATGCCCCCTGATAGAATCCCAATGTGCCCCTCGAGACTCAAGGTAAACCCTGAAGCCTAAGCCCACATGTAAGATTTTAAGTTGGTGGTGAGTACCCCTGGACCCCACATGAGTCGTACCGTATTCGGGGATCCCCAATATAGAGTAAGAGTGTATCCTC